>JAZHYW010066243.1:0-102500 GCA_037355805.1 Ixodes ricinus
CACAGTGCGCACAGGTGGTGGAGCTCCTCCTCGCTCACCTCACTCCTTCTCGCCAACCCCTCTGGTCACGTGACCTCCCCCGTTATCTAATCAGCGTCGAAATTTGCGGCCACTTCCGCGCTACATTTAGTGGGGAAGTTGAATTGGTGTGTAGGTCATGGGACGTTAATTTTTCCCGCTAAATTTAGCGGGAAGTTAAATTGGTGAACAGATCACGGGATATGAGGTCACGTGAAGTTCATTTCCCCGCGAAATTTAGTGGGCGAAACTGAATTAGTGTTAAGGCCACGTGACGTCATTTTTTCCGCTAAAGTTAGCCAGAAAACTGAATAGGCGTATCGGTCAAATGACGCCGTCATGTGATGTCATGTAACCTCACGGGCCACGGCTTTACATAATGCGGCTTGACAAAATCCGGAATAAGTAACCAAAAAGCGTTTCACGTTGAAAAAGCCAAAATCACTTAGCTTTCAATAAAAGGCGAGCAAACACCACCCATCTATTTTCTTGCTTTTAGGTTGGTGTTCTCATGACCACATCCAAAAAAAAAAAGAAACTGACGCAGAACACCAACAAAAGAAAAACGAGAGTATAAAAAAAATTATAAGTGAAGCATTAGAAAAGAGGCGAAACAACTCTTCGCCAGAAATGTCTCCCCAAAAGAACTACCTGAGCCTTGTGCTGCCTGTACGTCTTTTCTGTCTCGCTTTCTTTCTTACGAAACAGAGTGTTCTTTTTTTAATTTTTATTGTTGGGCGCTCACTTTTCTTTCCCGCAACCCACCTGGCATCAAGGCGACACCACGGAGGATAATCGACGGGATCTTCCCAGCGGGATAGCGATCAATAATGCCCACAGTTTTTTTTTTTTCTGTTCCCAACTTCTTTATTTCTTCTTTTTCCTTTTTTTTTATCTCGACGCATGTCCCTAGAGTTCCCTCTCGAGTCGCCAGTCAACTCGAAGAAGAAAATAAGAAAAAGAAAAAAGATCGAAAACCAGACACAAAATGATGTCGGAAACAGGAGAGGTGTCTCAATAAAAGGCAATGGTCAGCCGACAGACTGACTTGGGAGTGAAATATCGAGCGATTCAAATAAGAGAGATATCCGTCTTCGTTCTTTGCCTGAAGTTCTCAACGTTACTTCGTTTCGTTGTTGTTTTATGACGAGACCGTCGTCGTACAAGGGAATCCGGCAGACAGCGGTTCAGAGCAAGCCATCACCATTTGTCTTTCGGCTTTAGTCAAAGGCAACTGAAGAAACATTGGGCGTGGCCAATTTCCAGCATTTCATGAGGGCCCTCCAGCCTATCAGAGTGCGGCAGCAGCGGATACGAACGCCGACAAGACGAGCAGGCGGAGGGCCGCGCGAGAACAGCAGAGGGCGCTGGATATCGACTGAGTAGGAGTAACTGTCCCGCACAGGCAGCGCGCCTTCAACACATCATCTATAGCACATCTCCAACAACTATTCTATACAATGAAAGCTCCAAAAGCTGATATCTTAATGCACACCTTCCAATAACGCTCGAGCTGCCGCTTTCAATCGCGGCACGTTTTGTGTGGTCGTTTGCATTCGAACGCGAAATGTCCTTTGGCTAGTTGCTCCCAATTTCGTGAAGACGCATTTTGTGAAGCCATGACCTGTGACGTCACGTGACTTCAGTTTTATTCGCTGGATTTAGCGGAAAAATTTATGTCACGTGACCTCCACACCAATTCAGTTTCCCAGCTAGATTTAGCGGAGAAAATGGCGTCACGCGACTTCGTGTCACGTGATCTATCAAATTCAATTTTCCCGCTATACTTAGCGGAAAAATTGACGTCACGTGATATGATGTCACGTGTCCTATACTCAAATTTACCTTTCCCGCCAGATTTAGTGGAAAAATTGGTGTCGTTTGACCAGAGGGGTAGGCGAGGAGGAGTGAGGTAGGCGAGGAGGCGCTCGACCACCTGGGCGCACTGAGAGAGAAGACCGATTAGCGATAGTATCGCTTTGTTCTAGGAACTGTCAAGTGTACACTGGTACGGGTTAAAGTATCTAATAAAGAGCGCCGTGAGAGTATTGCCAAACGTTGGTGATGGTTGAACGTTTCACTTGCGCAACACCATTGCCGAGACATTTGCCGTACATTTATATATATATATATAAATGTATTTGGAGTCTATTCCTGATACTGCAGCACGGTTAAAAGATAACGCACACTACACGTTGAAACGTGCTGCGTGTGTCCCCTCTTTGTCGTCTGTCATTCTCCGGTTTAAATTTTTGAACCGTAAACTCGGTTTTCTAAGCTTGGCTTTGCCGCAACGTCAGTCGTAGAGTGGTGGAGCACGCTTTACAGACGGCGCCATTGTCACTCTTTTTACAATATCTGGAACTATTATTGTATGACATGGCACGAATTCATATTGTACTTCGTGTGATACTCGAAGGTAGGGGATCAGTGGCCGAGTGGGCTAAAGCGCACACCCAGCTCGACGCGCGTGGAGCGAAAGCTCGCGCTGCAGAACCAGGATCTGGGTTCGAGCCCCACCCCTGCCCGTTTCGATCTGGATGAGCATCGTACCGGCGTGCGGTCGTGTATCACTACTGCGTGGTGCACGTTAAAGACCGCAGGCTAGCGGTTGTACTGCACTGGCTAAATTGCTCATCTACAGCGAGTGACTCGTCGCAACTTTAAAATGGCTGACCAACTACACGCTGTATAAATATCCCCACAACCCAATTTATACTCGAAGGTATATTTGAAATATTTTGACTCGTTCATCGTTGACGCAAATTTGTGCAGACTAAAAGTGATCGTGGAATACGAGTTCTTTGCACGGTTGCATGTGTACATCATTTGTGACATGGTGCCATGGCCCCAACGTTCCTTGTTCGGGGCCCCTAAAATCATTCGTGCCAATTAATATTCCACCCGATAATATCGCCAAATAAATACAAATAATAATACGATTTTTTTTTCAAATTATGTACGCCCTGTTTTCGAATTATCACGCCCTAAATTTCGCCATGACTTACGTCATGGTGAAATCGAAGCCACCATGACGTAAGTTATTCACCCAAATGCTCAGCCAAATGCTACTCGATCTATTGACGCTCTATGCGTATGAAATATATTGAATAAATTCCAACAACTTTATACTCCACGGCGATCAAGCCCTGTTTAATTATTTTGCAACAAAATATTCTTTCGTTTAAATAGTAAATGACTCGGTAATTTCAGAAGAGAACTAAATATGATTAATAATTTTATGGTATGTTTTAGCTATACTAATGAGAAGAGACGTCAATGCATCGCATTTTCTGACTTTTTGTCTTAATTAGTTGTTACATGATTCGTGCGGTGCTAGCGGGAAATAAAATGTTTAAAACGTAAACTCTCCTATGGCGCATTTAAGAAATAAAAACTGGAGGAACATTCTACCAAACATTAAAACCTACGCAATTTGGAACAGCTGGCCACAACACCCTCACCAAAAGAAGCAAAAAAAAACTCCGGAGAAAAAACGACTTAGCGCCTAAGCGACATACTTTTCATGTTCCGCATCTTCCCTTTTTATTTCCTAATTAAGAGCGACGTTTCCTCGTTCGCTGCCCGTGCCTGTTGTTTTCAGTTGCTGCTGCCACTTCTTTTCTAAACCTCCCCCAATTGTTCCGGTTCAAAACGCTCACTTTGCGTGTCCACTAACTAATTAAAACTCACGCCTCCGAACCTCATTAAAACAAAAAAGGAAAATTTTAAACGGGAACAAAAGCGCCAATAGAAATGTGTAGGTCCCCCCCGCCCCCCCCCCCCCAAAAAAAATATTTTTTTTTGTAAGTTGGCCAATTCGGGTGTTAAAATTACTCCAGGGGTGTTGCCCGTTGGACAACTTTGCAACAAAATCTTTCCTCTTCTTTTTTTTTTTTTTTTTTGGGGGGGGGGAAGAGGGGGCGGGGAGATTAAATTTGTGTTTTTAGTGTCGTTACTATAATAAACCTGGAAACAAATTAAATTTGATATCTAAGCGTATGCGAAAGTTGGCGAATAAAAGAAAACAAAGCGAAAAAAAAGTCAGGTAATGATGTTGGGAGAAACTAGTGAAGCTGTAGCAGGGGTTACCTCGTGCTCTGTTTCTGTTTGGGTTCTTTTTTTTCAATTCCCGTTTTGAGTTTGCCCGGAGGCGATCGTCTCATAGCGTCCAGCAGCGCCTTCTTCGATACTTCGTTTTCAGTTAGAACGTATAACGACAGCAGTTACGAAAACGAACATTGAGCTCATTTGCGCGACCATTTTGTTTAAACATATTTTCCCTCTTCCTTATATCGTTACATTCTACTTTTTTCCCCTCATAGTATGCACCTTAAACGAGACAACTTTGCAATAAAGCGACAAATCATACAAGCCACCTCAAAGATCCAGAAGAAGCAAGAAGAAGAACAAAAATGAGGAGGAGGACGGGTCACAGAGATCGTCATACCGGATCTTTCTCCGAGAAATGCTGGGAGTCCATAATTGCGTTCGTGGGAGGGCGGTGAGCTAAGAAAAATAACCTCAGGGCACCAACCCCCCCCCCCCCCCCCCTTCCCTCATCCCCGTTTTTCTCCATGGCCCTCTTTTTTTGCTCGGGCTACCTGCCTGTGCTCCTCGCCAGCCAAACGTGGAAGATTAATAGTGCCCCTTCCCGCCACCATGGCTGTGCTGGCGCTGCCGTTCCTCTCCTTCTTTTTTCTCTCTCTCTCTCTCTCTCTCTCACTCCCACGCGGTGCGCGCACTCTGACGGATCTCGTTGGTATTACTGGTAAAATTATATGGGAACTTGTCTATTTATTTATTTTTTATGCAGAGGTAGTAATTTCTGCGTGTTTCGGTGTTTGTGAACCTTTTCTTTTTCTTATTTTTATATAAAATCGACATGTGAGTCGTGCTTGCGGTCGCGTTCTGCGAAACGGCAGACTTCAATATGAGTAGAGAGCGTGCGGGTGCATGCTGGCGGGTTTCCTGGGAGACTACATTGGATGCTTTCTCCGTAAAGTAAGAATATTATCTTCCACGCGGGAGACATAGAACAGATAAAGAAACGCAAACTATTAACCTTTTTCTTTGCGAACCATGGTACACGAGAACTCTGCAAGCCGGCGAAAAGAATGAAAAAATATAGGCGAGGGACAAAGAATAGCAGACAAATTTTAAGAGAAAGAAAACACTTCGAAAGAACGCGTAGAACAAAAAGCACGTTAAAAAACAAGCAAAAAAATATAAAAATATTTATACGTCTTTTTTTTTTTTTGTAAATGACAGCGATTTGTGCAGGTGAGTTATAAGGCAAAGGGGACATTATATAGGCAGCTAATCTTCGGGATAAATCTAATAATTAACTAAAGACATTCAGTATTTTAACTAACAAAAATAAACGTGATTTCAATTATAAACTTGCTGAGCATCATTGAAAACCACTAAATCGGTGAATTTTAGAACGACTCTAAGCACGTGGGAAAAGTGGGGGTGCACCAAAATTACCACTCGTGCAGATATTTTCACTAACTTAAAATAACTAAGAAATTTTAGTTAATTATTTGACTTATGGCGAAGATTAGTAGCCGATATAATGTCCCCTTGACCGCATAACTCAACTGCACAAAACGCATTAGTGTACATTTTACGGATATCTTTTGTAATAAATATGTTAGATCTGAAATCCAGCCCCCTGTATACGAATAACATTATGTATAAATCAATCTGACAGGAAACTGTCACTTGTTTAAATTACGGAGGCAAATTTTGTTTTGTTTTCTCGTGCTATAGACGGCTGGATTCTCTGTCACCTATTCATAATAGGGCAAATCTAAACCTTCTTCAAGTGCGGAGAAAGCAGAAGCGGCTTAATCTCGATTATAACATATTAAATAACCCCGTTCTCCTAAATAAGCAACAGTATATCAATAAGAACATGTCGCGTATCCGTTCTTTCTGTAAACAGCGCGAGAATGGAACGAGCTCCCAGGACATGTCGTGACCGCTGGAACTCGAGAAGAGTTTAGTTCCCTTGTTTCAAAGATTTCTGACAGCAGTACCTAGAGTTGTCATTTCATCGTTGTGTTGTATACGTGTTATTGATCTGTGCATTTGGAGCGCGTGTTTCCGTTTCGTGCAAATCCACTCCTGTATTGGTCCTGTGTAGGACCGATAGTATTTCAAATAAATGAATAAAGAACTGGACATAACTTCGCTTGTCCCCAACGATGGGTTTATGCATTGTTGAATTTTCCTACATGCATCTGCATCTGACGCAATGTTTTAGCAATTATAGTATACCGACAATGTAATAAAAATATTAAAAAGAGAGTTATCCGTTTTTTTCCCCTTTGAATCTCGAGCACCTCAATTGGCTGGCTGTGTTCTTTCATTTGAGCACTAATATACAAAAAACTTCGAAGGACGCTTAAGCTTCGCCTTTAGGGGTGGAACGCGATAGGGTTATCCCGTTCCATTCGCACAAAACCTTCTCACTTAAACGGTGCGCGGTCTAGTCGGTAGCGTCACGGGACACTACCGACCCTATCGACCTGCTAAATGTAGCTGGAAAATTTTCTGCTAGATTTGGCCGGAAAATTTACCCTAAGTTTGGCGACAAGAATTTTTCGCTAAATTTGGCAGGAAAAGTTTTCGCTACATTTGGCGGTAAACTTATTCCGCCATATTTAGTGGGTAAACATAACAGCGCGCAGCCCCGTGTGACGTCACACGTGGCTGCGCGCGTTGCATTATGGGATTTTTGGTTCCACCGACGCCGACGCCGGATTTTTCTGCGAAACGAGCTCCTAAACGCTATCGCGTTAAAATCTCTTGCAGTATCGCCAAAGAATGCTTGAACTATATTGTAAGTTTTATAGCGGGCTGCCTTCCCTACCATATCAAGACAAATAAAAAAGCTAAATAGATAAAGAACACGACGAGGACACTGATTTGTTACAGCAATACTGGCCAAGAAGGGCTACAAATAAATAAATGAGCAACCCGGGTCGGGCAGCGGCTTGGCCAACACCACCTAGCGCGCCTGGGTCAAAGGGATCGATGGCCGTTTGAAGGGATGGCACATCACGCAAAGATTTGCTACAGAGGTGACTGAAGTTGGTGGAAGCTTTCGCTAAAATTGGGGAAAGATTGGCTCACCTGCGTAAATCAAGAAAAATCAGAAACTGTGTTTTTCCTATACTTTGCAGGTATACACTAAAAATGCGTGTTAGTGCGGCGCCTTTCTGGGCCAAATGAAGTGAAGAGTAGATAAGCCAATTCTATTATTCTTTCCATTTACACAAATTTTTTTCAATCGTAGTAAACGCCAGGATAGCCAACAACGATTTTTCTAATGATTTTGAGATAAAAGGCTTAGCGATAATTTCTCTATTAACAAAGCCAGTTTTTTTTTTTTTTTTTTGATTTCGGGGGATTTGTGTATTCATACTCTCAATTAATGAATGCACCAGCTTCGAGCACTTCTGTAGTAAATCCCAGCGCGATAAGTTAAGAAATCAATTTATGCGGTCCCTTCAAACCGCCGTCGATCCACATGACAGACACGGTAGATACTCACAAGGCCTACTTCATCTCCCCTATGACGTCACAGTAAGGGTCCAATAAGGAGCGGCGCGGCTGTTGATTCTCTCGTGTTATAATATATGCGTGACCTCGCGGCCGCGGTGAACCGCCTGTCCGGACATCTGGTGTTACGTTCAGTGCTGTGGAGAGGGAGAAGTGCAAAGGCCTTCTAGCTATGCATGCATTGCACGTGAGGTCATATGGCACCGTACCAGCCGCCATTGCTGCGTGCCGTGCTCCTGTGTCCGTACCTTCTGCAGCATACATCTGGCACCATCGATTTCGTCTTCTTGGCAAGGCTTGCCGAGAAGAACAAATTCGATGGAGCGAAATACTACTGCTGCAGCAGGTACGGGGCGACAGGGGCACGGCACGCATGCAATGGCGGCTGATGTGGTGGTAGTAGTAGTAGTATTAGTAGTAGGGATCTGAAGTCAATGCAAGCCATGTATAGACCATTTAGTTTAGCGCTCTCAGGGTGGCGCCATTTTGTTCGACCGCAGCACCCTCTCCACACATCCGGGAAGTTCAGCAGGTTCGGCGGGGTAAAGCGAGAGAGGGGGCACGCGCCCAACTCCGCTAGCAGACGACAAACCGGGTTGTTGCCGTTCTCCCTCTGTTGTTTTATTGCAGTAAATGATCAACTAGCGTATGTTTGTTCCATTACTTCAATGGCAATGGAGTCAGCCGACAGTACTACCCACAACCACTGCGTCTATTTTGTCAGGAAAGCACGATTTTTTTCTATAATTCCAGATTTTCGCTTATTAACGCTAAAGGCCCACGCCAGCACGAACTTTGTATAGTAAGAAAGTTACAGCAACTGGATTTACTTTTCGCCGGAGAAACCGACCGCTCTAACACATATTTCCCATTCCTTTTTTTTTTCTGCACGCAGGTAGCAGCACGGCTGAACCTTGGTTTGTCTTGCGTATTGAGCACAGCATTACGCGATAACGTGCATATCAAAATCCGCTAACTCTGCGCTTGAAATTTCCAAAATGACGCGATTTTAAACCAAGTTTGCACGCCAGCCGGATGTTATAGGTACAGCCCACTCGGCGGAGCAGACGACGCGCGGGGTGGGAGGAGGAGGGTATTTTTTCTCTCTAGTGGCGCGCCACTTCCGGCAGCCATGACAGGGGAGAGGGATACTTCCGGTTGTTCTATGTCTTCCTCGTGTTTGGGTGGCTGCGCGACGACTTCTGGTTCACTAGCGAGCAATGGCGCGGGAAAGCTACTCTCTAGAAATGCCCTAGCCTCGTTCTTCTAAGTTGCCGATGCGCACTGGCACGAGCAAAACTTCACAAGTGAAGTTCTCTCGGTTATCTCGAGACAAGGGACGCTCACCGACGCCGCCGAGCCTCGATGATCTCAGCTAAGCAAACGGTGCTCGCGTACTTAGATTTGCCGACGACAGATGGCACAACGCGACAAACGCGAACATAGAGAGCCTAGATGGTAGAGAGGTCCATCTCGAACCATGGAGAGCGTTTGCGATTGAATGGCAGAACGCCTACCGCGCCGATTGGTCGCAAGAGCGCGTGCGTTGCGTTGTCGCTGGGCGAGGAGGAAAGGCAGAGACGCTCGCAGACGATCAACGAGTTTGTCACCATCTTGCAGCTTGTATTGCAAACGCGGCCTCAAAACCACGCGATTCCGATTGAGCAAGTGGTTGGACACTCTCTGGAACACAGGCTCTCTAAGGGAAGATACGCGAGGATTAGCGAGATGCGGCGCCAGCGGCTCCTCGACAGACCGTCTCCGTAGAACGAGAGGTGCCAACGGGGTTATTACGGCACGTAGAAACGCAAGCTGACACGGTGCCCTGTAAAAGAGTCCTCGAATACCGAGGCGAGGGAGTCAAAACACAAAAGTATTTGGCATGACAGAAACTCGCGTATGCGCTGAGGGAAGCGTAAGAAAAAGAAAACTTTCAGCCTTTCCACTCTGGTGAAGAAGGAAGACCAGCGGAGCTGTACAATGGAAAGTAATGGCCGGCCGCAAGTCGGCAAGCCAGAGTGGAAAGGCTGCCGCCATCTCATGAGGCACGGCGGGAATCAGATACGTGGCCTGCCGCCATCGCTCATAGATGGCGCTAGGTGTCCAGAATTCGGTGTCTTCATATTTTTTCTTTTTTTTTTTTTGCGGGGAACACGATCCTGGAGAAGCTAGCCCTTAGCAGCTCCGCTGTAAAGTTCCGGACGATTGTCTGCTAAACCTAAGACCAAGCTCGGCGACCCCTGTGGGGAAGCTGGGTGCCAATCTGAGGCTCCCGTGAGGAAGTAAGTGCCCATCGCCGATGCCTTGCCCTTCACGAAGAAGTTGAACGCCTTTAAAGATTTGAAGGTCTTCACATCGTTCTCAGCTATATGGACCAGGTGGCTGAAATAGGTAGTACTGGAAGATGCACCCACGATACCTTGGGCAGATTTGTCTTTTTCTTAGAGGAATAAGTGCTCTTTCTTTTTACACATGGGGTCAGGAAGCTACGTCCGTCCCGTTTAAGTAAATTTTAGGAGGTACCGCAGTTAGCACTCGACGGTGAGACTTCCTAAAGCACTCGCTACTCCCTGCAGGTCTTCGGAAAAGAGCAAAAACAACAGCCAACGGGAAGAACATATATACTCCCCCCCCCCCCCCCCCATCAGGGAAGTTCGGTCATGTTAGTGTACCTCCGCACACTTTGTATGGTGAGGTTAGTGACAGCTTTAGAGACGCTTAAAAGAGACACTAACAACCCCCCCCCCCCCCACAAAAAAAAAATATATATATATATTTTTATGTGTTTCTTAGGCGATTTATTATAGTGTCAGAAGACTACCCAATCAATATTTTGCTACAGCGTCACGTATATTTTTAATAAAGTCAAAAAAAACGCAACTGCTTGAAACCGAAACCGAAACTGGACTGGGGAGGAAGAAGAAATATAGAGGAGGAGAAAGTTACCGAAAATCACGTGGCTGTGCAACTTTTTTTCTTTTTTTAATCAACGTATTTGCAGTTTTTAGAAGCCACAAAAAATGGGTATCATATTTATTTGTCTATTTTTAGTATTGAGTGTGTGCCTTCGATGACCCACGACTTTGATTATCTTTGGTGGTTGTGTCTAAACCATAGAAAACGGCACGTGACCACGGAGAAGAGAGTGAGCGCGACTCAAACCGGCCAGTTCTCGATCGGCGGTTTTCGGGCGGAAAGAAAACAAATTTCGAGGCGCAAATTGTGTTCTGCCTAGTTGGGCCCTCATATGTCATGTAAAAATAAAAACCTTGGCGAGCATAAATACCCTGTCAGTTTCCCTTTAACGGGTCCCTTGTTGGCTCTCAGCAGCCAATCGGCCTGCGGCATCACCCGATCACCAAAAACAAATCATGAAGGGAAATTAAATAGGCCTGTGATTCTTAAGAAACACTGACAAAGTATTTATGCTCGACAAAATTTCTCTTTTTTTTTTTGTACATGACATAGGGAGCACAACTACCCAGACAACAACTTGCAACTCGAAATTCGTTTCTTTTTTTTTTTTCGCCCGAAAATTGCCGGTTGAGAACTGGCCGGTTTGAGTCGCGCTCACTTTCCTATCCGTGGTCACGTGCCGTTTTCTACGGTTTAGACAGACACAACAAATAAAATCAAAGTCGTGGGTCATCGAAAGCAAACACTCGATATTAAAAATTAAAAAAAAAATATCACACTTCTTTTTGCATTTGATAAGCTGCAAATACGTTGATTAAAATACAAAGTTGCACTGAGAACCGGAAGCACTCTGTGCATCCTCTGCGTAATTTTCAACGTAGCGTCGTATGGCGGGAACTAGTCAGGGGCTGAGGCCATAATCTCGACACTTCAGAGAAAAAAAAAACGGCGAGAAATTTGGTGGCCGTGATTGGCCGACGCCGAGCTTGAACTTGGCAGCGGCCAATCACAGCCACCGGATGTCTCGCCGACTTTTTCGCGAGGCCCCTTTTATTCTCTTCCTACATAACAACGCTTGGTTGTAGTAGTAGTGTCCAGATTAGGGACGGCTGAACGAAGTGGACTAAGCAAAGGCGGCGGATGACGGGCGTTGGGCCTCTCTACCCGAAAACTGTTGTTCGCGGTACCTACGCACTTATCTAGCGAAAGAAACATCGTTTTCCCCATCAAAGCGATTAGGATGTATTCGGCACGACACGCACGACCACCAAGCTGATACGCATGAAGATGTCGCCGAGTCGTCGCCCCTTCTCCTGGCTGAAGACATCGCGCGGCTTAAGAACACGAATCGGTAAGAGCTTGAAAAACGCGCAAACCTCGAGTGCTTGCCTTTGGCGTTTTTTGTGCGAAGTGCGACGTGCGCGTTTTTCGTCCGCTTTGCACAACCAGAAAAACGAAGCGGAGAAGAAAAAACAAACGCGGTCGGGTGTAGCCACGTGACTTCCGCAACGCTCTCCTCTACATTTCTTCCACCTCTCCCAGTCATGTTTCGGTTTCGAGAAGTTGCTTTTCTTTTACTTTATTAAAATGTGAGTGAAGCAGTAGGGAAATGTTTATTGGGTAGTCTTCTGACACCCTATTAGATCGCCTAGCAAAAAATTGAAAAATAAGTAGAAGTTTTGGGAGGTGTAGTGTCCCTTATGCTGGCAGTGTGTATCGACTTGTCGCGTAGCGTTTTATAAACTTGTGGCAGTATGGGACCCCTTCCTTCTATTTCGCCGTATTTACTCATTCCACCGCACGCACACACAAGAACTTCTTGCGGCAAGAGGCCATTGGGAGTCTGAAAGGCCATATGCACTGTTGAGTTGCAGAGAAGACTATATTGACGCTCCAAGCCTCCTGATGACTTCTCGGCAATACTGAAAACGACATAAAAACGACTGCAGGATGGTGCTTCCTAGAGCGAAAACATCGTTTGTTTGTTGTGTTTATTTTTACACTTGTACGATTGAGGAGAGTTTAGGTAAGCTTATGTTGTTGTTTTTTCCGTTTGTTGTTTTTTTTGTGCGACTGAGGAGCGTTTTTTGAGCTTAGGGTAGCAGGTCTCCATCGGTCTGTGTATTCGCGGGCTTCAGCGGTCATTTAATGCTCATTAAAACTCTACAAATCGCGTATAACTTTTCAATCACAAAACGGCAAGTTCTGAAGTTTCGGCATATGGTCCCAACCGTTTGGGCAACAATTTGGCGGAGACAAAGCGTTCGACAAGGCGCAGTTTCTTTTTTAAGGTAACAGGAACGCGTATTTCCTTCTTCTTTTTTTTTCTTTCTTTCTTTGACCGTTCAGTACTTCGCTTTCTAGCGGCTCCGGACTTTCAGCGTCATCTGAAGTTCAGAAAACATCGTTTGCGTGTTTATCTTCTAAAGGGTACGCCGCATTCACGCACCGCTCTTTGGCCTACTTGTTAAAACTGACATGTTTACGGGAAACCTTCTGACAGTTTCGAATTCAAGCCCATTCCCACAGTTGCGTTTTACTACGTTTGACAACGTTATTTGGACTTCCGTCGAAATACGGGCGCAAATTAGCAGAACACGCGTGCTTCGCATGCCGGGTGCCAGGCAACTCCTTGGATTGGTTGCAGGTGTCTCGTGGTCGTGTCTGAACCCAAGTAGCCGCAACGTATAAAAAAGATTCTCCGGCGGTCATAGATGTGTACTTCGAGGCTAAGCGAGTGTTGACAAGGAACGTTCGCCAAATAAATTTCTCGCTGTCAAAAACGTTGTTCATAGCAGATGATAAGCTGCTCTACCCTCAGCTCGAGCAGATGGTGCATTGGCCTTTGACTTTGCTCGTCAAAATTAATATTCGCGACTCCAACGAAACAAACGCCACGTAGCGTTTTATATTCGAACCTGCCCAGTGAGGGTCTCGCGCAGATGCACTCTTAATGTAACGAGATTGTTGGTTGCGTGGTGGCGAAAATACAAAGCTCTTTAGTGAAGGCCTGAAAGCAGGTGCTTGGAGTCGCGGATAGTCATGTTTTCGCTTTAGGCAGATTTTCAATCCGGACTACATAAGAAATAACCCGTCTAGCCGTTTTTGTTAGACAACACTTGTACTCTCTTTTTTTTTTTTCTTGCGCCGAGGTGGTTGAAAATAAGTAAGCACATGTTAGACGCTTAGGCCCACCTGACATCTCTTGGAAACTTCGGTTTTCAGCCTGCCACCGATAATGGGACAGACTTCTATAACATGTCTATGTCTTGCGAGGAAGCATTCAATCCGGTCCAGCTTGCCACTGGCGCACATAGAGCTACGCCCACTGGCGCAATCAAGCCGATAACAATACGTGCCTCTCCAGCGTTATCCATCGCCGACAGCGTCTCGTCCTCGGCGGTGACGTCCGCGAGCAACACGAACAGAAAGACGGGCCAGACAGGAGAAGAAAGAAAAAAGCGAGTAAAAGCTCACATAAAAAGGAGGGAACATCGTTAACCGAACCGCTCGGCGCAGCCGTGACTGCCGTCAGGCACTAAAAAGTGTCCCCCTAGGGCGACTTCCCCCCAGCGAACGCCTGGCTTCCGCCACGAGCTCGTCGATCCGGCGTCCGAACACGCTCGTATTGATTCGGCGACAATTCTGACCGGCGTCGCAGCAGCTGTTACGCTTACCCCCTTCTTCGTCGGGCTTCCCGTTGGCGTAGGCAGCAGAGCGAGGCTGGCCAGCGAGTCGGATGTGTGCTTCGCTGTCGCGTGGGAAACTACCGCGCCTTTAATTGATGGGGATAAAAGGAAAAACCACGAGTTGGCGTATGACAGAAAGAACAATTGGCAAGAATTAGAAAAAGAGATAAGAAGAAAATGACAAGAATAGAAGTAGAGAAAGGATAAAATGTACCATTAGAAACAGGATGCAGAAAAAAAAAAGAAACAAGAAAATACAAAGACAAAGTGGTCGTTGGTTGATCTTTCGCACTGCTTTGTTTTGGACGGATGGATGGATGAATACGGCTGAGCCCTTTGGATCGGGCGGTAGCTTACGCCACCTAGCCAATTTGTCTTACCATTTAAGCTTAGAATATTTAAATGTGAAAACTATATACACTCTGCACTGAACAGAAAGTGAGGCTATAAAACCCCTTTGCCATCAGTTAATAAGAAAATACCTAGTTTTCTCGTGCTTTCTGCCACCATTCACTTAATCTTTGCTTGGTAATCTCTACTGTCTTGTAATCCACTTTTCCTTCGCTGTCTCTAAAACCCAATGACTTTATTAAATCTATGTTGTCTTCGGTAGGCATAGGGTGAAGCCCTTTACAGTAGAGTATCAAGTGCTCAGCCGTCTCGTCCACCTCTCCACAAGCAGCGCACACTGTATCCATTTCCTGGTACTTCGCTCTGTATGTTCTGGTTCGCAAAACACCTGTCCTTGCCTCAAACAACAATGAGCTTCCCCTAGAATTATCATAAATGCTTTCTTTGGCAATAACTGTTTTGTTTAATCTATAGCTTTCCAGAGCCCTCTTTGTCTGCATTCCTCTAGCCACCGATCTCTTTCTGTGGCCTTAACTTTCTTCTTAACGGAGACCTGCTCTTCCGTAACCCCACTATAGCCTAAAAACTTTCCTCTTAATTTCCTAGTGCTGTCTCCACTTTGTGTCTATACTCCTCATGTATAAAAAGCTGAAAACCTTTCGTGCCCATTGCTCCCCATCCATTTGCCTCAACCGATCCTCAAATTCTATCTTGCTCGCAGCTTCCCTGCCCTCAAATGACGCCCATCCCATGTCTCCTTGCACTCCCTGGTTTGGCGTTTTGCAATGTGCCCCAAAGCCAGCCTACCTACTCCGCGCTGTTTTATTTCTAGTCTTGCATGCACTTCGGATTTCATGCATAGCACTGCGTTTCCAAAAGTCAAACCAGGCACCATGACCCCTTTCCAAATCTCTCTCACCACCTCATACCTGTTATAATTCCAAAGTGCTCTATTTTTCATTACAGCTGCATTTCTGTTGCCCTTACCTATTATATACTTTTCATGCTCACTGAGATATGCTGCACCATCACATATCCATACTCCCAGATACTTGTATTTACTAGCTCTCTCCACTCAGTAATATTCTGTATCTTCAGCCTCTCAACTTCATCATTGTTGCAACATATCTCAGTGGCGCCATCTATTAGGAAGCGCCGGCATACTTCTGGTTCACGTATATATTTTTTTACTCATCATTTTTTTTATCGTAAGAGTGAATCAAACTTGACAGAAATTGCCATTTCCAGAAGACAGCGTCTATATTTGATATCGCAAATACTGCGAAACCCGCCGTCTAGCAAAGAACCGGAAGTGGTTGGGGGATATTTGGAACACAGCCGCCACCACATTTCGAGTCACGCGAGAAAGAGCGAATACAGCGGGAGTTTCGTCTGCCAGAACATGGCGACATTGGTAAGACGTACGAGAAGAAAGAAGTATGGGAAGAAAAGGGAAAAGAAAAAAGAGACGACGAAGAGGAACTAGATGCAAGTTGTGGAGATATCGGCAGAGGAGAAGAATGAGGAGAAAATAAATATAAATTACACGTAGAAAGTAGTGTTGTGCCAAATACTCCACAAACGTATTTAAAGGGGTGACGCAATGATTTTTGTACTTTGCGCAAATACCGCTTAGAACGGATCCCTGACGTTAGTGACCTGTGAAACACCCGTTCGTTTTTCACCACACGCAATCGAAGTCGCAGAAAAAATTAAAGAAAAACGAGCAGCGTTCACCCCTCAACTCGCAGCCAGAACAAGCGGCCACGTGATCTGGAGCCGATTATATGCCGCCAATGTTGATCATAGCCACGCGCTGGGGTTGGCAAGGCACAGGACACGCGCTGAGTTCCAGACATTGTTATGGTTCGGCTATTGTCGTCATTGCAGCGATTGGACACAGGCCACTACCCGAATGCTTCTCGAGCTATCGACTATCACGAGCCCAAATCGAGTGTCCACGCAATGCTCGGGTCCAATCTATGAGCCGCATTCAAATATCGTCACTGGGCGGTACTGCGACCGTCCAGCTACGTCATCAGGTTTTGCGAAGGAGAGATTGAATGAAAACGCTCGGTTTTGTCCTTGGAAATTACAGCGCAACAAAGGAGTTTCTGGTCAGTGGCATTGCGTGCGAGTATCCTTGAGTCCCACTAGTGCCAGTAAGCTCGTGTAAAGTGGAAAACATTCCAGTTGAATATCGTTGCACCGCGCCTTTAAGATAAGATACTAAATACCCATTTGAAAATCTATGTAGAGTAGTATTCAAGTTACTTTTAGTAGGAACTATCTTGAGTAGAGTACAAATACTTTGAATACCCATTTGAAAAAGTATTTGAATTACATTCAAAGATACTTGGCAAGTTTTGCAAGCTGGTAATATAAGAATGAAAGTAAAAAGTCGCGCTC
The DNA here is from genome assembly GCA_037355805.1 of Ixodes ricinus. NCBI lineage: Eukaryota > Metazoa > Arthropoda > Arachnida > Ixodida > Ixodidae > Ixodes > Ixodes ricinus. The sequence goes on from JAZHYW010066243.1 coordinate 16,956, forward strand.
TTTTTGTAATGACTTCTCGAAAAATCACATTTTACTGTAGCATTTATGACCTTCAGGAAGCGCTTTAGCGGCACGCAATTGAGGTTCACTCCGAGATAGTTGGGGATAGGCAACATAATGCGTGCCGAAATATTTTGGGGACCAACGGGACACCTGGCCGTGTCTTTAGCTCCGACGGCAGACTGGGATCACGACGCATTCCGCAATAAGTTCGGACCGGGGGGGGGGGGGGGGGGGGTGGCTGAGTGCAATATCTGGATGACGTCATCAGCACTTCCGACTAGCTCCAAGCGTCTCAAAGACAGCCAAAACAAAAAAGTGGACAAGAGGACACGTAGAGTCGGACGTTACCTGGAGCTATTCATTTGGTCTTTTGTTACCATTTGGAAACTGAATTTTGCTCGTGCTTCGTTGACTGTTCTGTCTTCACGTCAGCTTGGCTCCAAGTTTGCAATCGGTTCAGCTTACCCGCGGAGTCTTACGATCCCTAGTTTCGTAGATTGTTCCGGCGAAAACGTTTCTTCGAAGGTTGCAAAATATCATTTCCAGATACTGAGTATAAGATAGTGAGATGCGGAATTAAGAAAGAGGAGCACGTACTCTATAATAAATGCTATTTACAAGATACCAAGAAACTACCAAACGTATTTGAAACACATTATCTTGAGGAGAGTATATGAGTAGAGGCACGAGTCTGGAATCAATGCGCGCCTGGATCGTTTTCAGACGAACCGCGCGCCCAAACACTTTGGACAAATTGTGGCTAGTCAACAGCGAGGTCTCAACAAAGTTTCTGAACCCCCAATACCATTTTCATTGTATCGCGCCGAGCAGACGAAACGTCATACTCGTTATTCGCTCGCAGATCGCTTTTTACTGGACGGGAAACGAGAGGGGTTCGAGTTCTTTGGTCGTTTGAATTATATTGTTTCTTTTGTGACATATTTGGTTGCTTTTTGCACTTCGGTTTTTCCGTTTTTTTGCGTTTCTCTCGAGTGTTCCTGGGACGCCGTCTTCCAGCGGCTTTCCTACTGACCGGGCTTTCACGGCTTCGGCCTTTTCGACGACCTTTCAACTTTCGATTCCTCAAGGCTTAAAACTGTGACGAACTTCCGCACAAAATTTCGACGAGCTTCGAAACCAACAAGGTCCCGAAGACCCAGAGAAGGTCGAGTTATGGGGAGTTGTGCGAGCGACACGCCGCTCGCTTTGGGTGACGTTGTGGTTGAGAGGTTTTCCACTGGCCCCTTCGCGCATAAAGGCTGTCCGCCTCTTTTCTGCAATATTGTGTAACTTGCCCCGAGGAAGCGTTCGGACTAGGGCTGGGCATTTGATCGATTAACCTTCCGATTAATCGATTAAAGCTTTAATCGCGATCAAATTTTTTAACCGGTTAATCGGTTTTTTAATCGGTACTCAAAAAGAAGTCAACTGGACACTGTTGCGAAAAGCCTCCGGAGACGACCTTGCACTTCCAAACCGACCGGCACGGGTGAACGCCCTGGAGCATCGTCGCCAGGTGGCTAAGGTCAGCTGCGCCCGGAGACAGAGCGAGAGGCGCCGTGGAGTCGCCCACGCACCTTGGTACACGGGGACGACGTGACCTTCTCCGAAGGATCATCGGGTTTACCCACGCCAGTGTCATCTGGCCGTCTTTGCCGTCCGGCCCCTCTCCTTGCTACTGCAGTCTGACCTCGACGCACGGCGACCCGGCAGCCTTGGGACGTCCTCGACCACGGAGGAGGCTTTACTCAATTTCCCCAGCTTAGTTCGCCCATGGGATTATCCCCTAACACACGGAAGCCAGGACGCCTGCAATTATGGAAGTCTTCCGCCTCCCTCGACTTCGATGGCACCATTGTCCGCTACGATTGACCGGCGACACCGCGGCCAAGGACGTCTGGCCCTGGTGTGCGTGACGCGTGTGGCAGTGTGTGAGGGAGAGGGAAGGGGCGTGCCTGAACGTGGCGAAGACTGACCACGCCGTTTTGGTCAAGGCAGGGACGATGGGGATTCCCTACTAGGGATCTGGGGACATGTGACATTATAAAATGAGCAGCAGGCCGCTGCTACAATGTGTTCTCATAGTGTTCTCGAGTGTTCTCCAGTGTTCTCCCGTTAGATGATGTAAACTTGTCCATATGTACATGTAAAGAGTTATTAAGAGACACCCCTCCTGCTCCCTGGTCCTTCCCGATTCCGGCTTCCACATGAGTTCCTGCCCTGGCTCGGCTCCCTGCCGCACACCAAGTTGCCGGACAACCACGCGGTCCCAACAACACACGCATGGCTCTATCCTGGACGACCTGGCCGAACTAGGGGTGACTCATGCCCTCCCCCCCCTCCCTTAAAGAAAACGCTGCGGGGCGTGTATCCGGTCGTTCTGTCCCAAGCGGTTTTCCGTTCCCAGCCAGGTGCTATGAGCAAGGTTCAATTCTAGCGCTCGCGAAGCGTCACGTGTTCCAGGATATACATTACAGTTATACCGAGGCCAGACGAACAAGCCGGTCCCGCAATTGATCCCCGCGCGACCGCAAAACTTCACGTCTTGAGGATCTATTACACATCCTGCCCAGGCAAGACAAACAAGCAGAAAAACAAGCTCGGAAGCAAACAACGCCATGGTTACTTATTCCAGTATTCGGCCCGTAAAAATGGACGAGTTCACGAGTATGAAAGGCAATCTCGCTGGAAAGTTTGGGTTTAAAGTAAACTCTAGTGGTGAAGTTTTTAACTCGAAGGAAGTCCACTGCATCATCTGCAAAAAGCCGTTTTTCTACAGTGGAAGCGTAAGTTCGCTTCAGTATCACCTACGAGCGAAGTGCCCATGTACGCCGCTGCAGCAAGGACCATCCGCCAAAACGCAGAGAACAATCAACGGCTTCTCATCGAGGCCCCTTTTTCTGAAAAAGAAGAAAGCATCACCCAAGCCCTGACTTCTTGTCTTCCTGTCGGAGAATGTGGATAAACTTCTTTCTCTTCGGAGCTGGAGCAAAAAAAAGCGAGTCTTTGAATTGTTGAACTATATGCATCCTCAATTCTAAATGTCCTTTGCGCCGTGTAACAGAGAGTAAAATAAGTCTTCAAAGGCAAGACGAGTTGTTGCATTCTTTTTAATATATTATTTATAAAATAAACGCAACCGATTAATCGATTAATTAATCGATTAAAGGGTGGCGATTAATCGGGTTAAAATTTTTAATCGACGCCCAGCCCTAGTTCAGACCAACAGATTTCTTATATGCCTCTTCTCTTAATCCAGTCGAGGCGCCTTGGTGAGGCGTTGTTCAGGTCCCTGGAGTTGTTTTTGAACTTCAGCTCCCTGTAATTCCTTATGGAAATCATTCGCCCTATGCCGGGGTCGGGGAAAGCTGCGCCCGAGGAAGCGATGCCGACGCACAACCGCGAACGCTGTTCGGCGCTGGCTTCATTGTGATCTGATAAAATATGAAAGAGAATATCCGGCGGCATTTGAAAGGAACCAACATCTCCACTAGTTTTATTGTTAAAAAAAAAAAGTGTAAGAACCCACCGATGAGATGCGCTTTAATCACCCGTCAGTTTGTTTGCGGGCTCCTGGACTCTGCGGCTGCGTTGAGCGCAGTGCAGATGTCCTTGTGTCACCAGCTGCTTTCTCCGTTCTTCCGGATCGTCCCGCCGAAAATAAACGTCCCAGGCAACTAGAAACTTACCGGAGGCGAAATGCCTTCATGCGCACGCGTCGCCTTGATTAATTTATTGTCATTTCATGTCAGCATCGCGTCTTAACCGGCACTTTATCGGAGGATGCTGCCAGTGCGAAAAGAGCTGGGAACGGTACCGTAAGTACCGTGGTACCGGGAAAGAAAGAGAAAGGTTACTTGACGGCATAAGAGCCGTAAAGTTTCCAACACTTTTGGTAAAATTAGTCGCAATTATCGCAATTTGTACGATATATTTGTGAAAACTTTATTGGGAACTGCAGAACTCGTGTATCCGTTTAGGAGATTCGAAGGACTTCGAACTTCGTTGGAACTTTTCAAACTTGCACTGCAAAATTTCGGGATTTTCAAATTTTTCAAGCTTCCAGTAAAAATAAATTTGTAATCTTCGATTTCTTCGATCTTGATTTTTAAATAAATTCAACAACTTTCAACCCAAACTTTCAAGAACCTCCACATCTTCGAGCTTTTCGATTTTCGAACCTCGGCGGGGTTTGAAAGTTGCGAATTTTTTTTCAATTCGAACCTTTACGAAGGTTGCAGTTTTCGAAACCTTTCGAAACTCCAACCTCAGGAGTTTCGCGGCACCCATGATTGTAACGTTGCGCTCGGCGAACATTCCAATGACTTCATCATTGGTGTCTTCATTTCCTCCGGACGCATTCAAATTAGTCTGATAATGGGGGGGGGGGGGGGAGGGGAGCGAGGGGGATTTGAAGGGTAGGTTCCTTGCGGCCGAGAGCAATTCCACGCTTCATGCCTCATGTGCCCCTATTACCATACTACTGTGAACTGGTAGCAGTGCCGCTCAGCAAAGACTAATGCATTTCTTGGAAATTTGTCTCTAAATAAATGGAGCAGGCGAAACATACTTTAAAAAGCTATAAGGGTACATGTTCCCACGAAGGCTCATTAATATATTTCTGCAGAGAGTAACAAAACACTGAATGCACTAATTTACACCACCCAGGATCGTGTCCACCAGCAAAGATAATGACACCAAACTCTGGACAGCTACCGCCATCTATGAGCGACGGCGGAAACCAGACAACTGGTTGCCGCCGTCACTCGCAGATGGCGGCAAACTTTTTCGGAGGATAGAATCAGTGCATTACGGGGCCTGCGGTCAGGAACAGGAAACCATCACGCACCTAGTTCTGCACTGCACCGGCCTGACGCCAGAATGGGATGAGGCGCGGCGCGTGCGCATCCAGGGGCCTGGCAGAAAACAACACAAACCAAGCCAGACAGACTGCGGCCGTCGCACAGGCGGCAATCGGTCCACCAGCGGCAGCGGCCCCAGTGCCACCCTTTCTACCACGGGCACTGGATTTCCCGCTATGGACAGACCACGGGAACACCACAGATGGATGGGCTGTCGACGTCACAAAGCGACGACTAGAAAATTGGTGGAAAAGTAAAGAAAAGCGTGGAAAGTGAAAGCCACATGGTTTGGACACGACATACGTGACCACCCGTTTCAAAGGGGATAGCCACAAGCATCATCATCATCATCATCATGAAGAAGAGCGGGAGCGGAACAGAGCGGTGACTTGCGCAGCAGCGCGAATGGTTTCGCAGCGCCACAAGGCCGCTATCACCTAAAGTTCCACTGCGTCGAACGCTTCAGGTTCCCTTGCGAAAGAAGAGCAGATCGTTCACCTGGAAAGCCTCCGCCGAGAACAGAAGCTACAGCTTCGCTGCTCTTCCTTCTTCACCAGAGTGGAAAGGCTGAAAGTTTTTGTTAGCATCTCCTCTTCTGGCACTGAAGTGCTGGAGCCAGAAGGTTATTCTCCGCTTTGCGGCGTGAATCCCGGGACCGTTCTCGCCCGCGCAATCGTCACACTTTCTCTTCTAGCCCACCATGAGGAAGATACTATTGACTCGCAAGACCAGAAGATATGTCGAAGGAATCGAGAAATCTCACGATACAGACCCCAGGCATCCTGTTTCAATCTCCGGCCCTGCCCGTTTTGATCTGGATGAGCGGCGTGTGTCACTACTGCACGATGCACGCTAAAGATTCCGGGCTAGCAGTCCTACTGCACTGGCGAGATGTTGCATCTACAGGGGGCAACAATGTCACCATGCTCTGGCAGACGAAACTAATGCTGTCTAAACAACTAATCACTATTTTTTTTTCGTGGATTTACGACAACCACGAATACTCAAGCAGCTTTCCGGGATAGTTCGAAATAAAGCCTGCGAATGTCGGTCCTACAGCGCACCGCGGTCGAAAGGCGATAACGTCAAAAACGGCATAGTATTTCCTTACCCCTCTTTTTTCGTCCCCCTCGCCTGTCGCAAATGTCACGCGCCAGTCTTTTAATGAAGCTACTTTTCTTCCCTGAGGGACTATACATACGTCTCTATAGACGAGATGGAATCGCGTATGTGGCGAGCCAAATTGAGTAGCCCAATTAGTGCACCCAGCGGAGAACGGCGGCGGAACATCACGCTGTTTGACAAAACCGTACGTCCGTGATCCCTGAAGGCCGTGCACGCTGCATCATGTATACACTCCCGAGAGCGGCGGGAGAGTAATTAAAAGAAAGGCGGGCCTCCGTCGCTAGACAGCGTTCCCAAATCCTCGTTACCAAACCAACGCGACCCTTTTAAGCCAAGAGAGCTTCCAGCACTCTGAAAAGAAATTGCAGAAAATATCGTAATGCTTCATGCCCATAAAACATGAAGGGACTTTTTTTTTTATTATTGTTACATATATGCATGTGCCCTAGTTTTTGCGGAAATAAAGGAAACAGTATCGATTGTTCCTATAACTTTACTTCTTCCTCGTCTCCTTTTTTTTTTTTTCGTCTTTTTGAACGCAGTTGGTAAATTCTCTACTACTGCGCCACGCGTCAAAAGGCTCCCGGGCTAGCAGTCGTACTGTACAAACCCAATTTATCATGTACAGTAGGCAGAAATGTCGTCATGCTTAGGCACACTAAACTACTGCTGTCTAAATAACGAACCACTAATTTTCTGTAACGCATGGAGACTTGAGCCAGTTGGTACACGTATACGACACGTGTACACCTGTACAGGTGTCCACGCGCACGCGTGCTCTACGTGTACCAACTGCGTGGACACGTACTGTTGGTATACACGAAAAGCAGCGCCCCGTCCTACGTCTTCTCTTCTTTTCTGCTTGTGCGCTGTTTTTGGTGACGACTTAGTCGCTTCGTGCTTCTTCCAGAAAATCGTCGCTTTCAAAACAACGGAAGAATTATTTTATGATGCAGATGCTAGAAAAAATAAAACACTAATTAAGTGCAGAAATATAAAATATCGAAAGTAAGAAGATAGAAAAAGATAGAAAAAATTACACTTTGGTTTTTATGTGGAGCATTGTTAAGAATGGAACCTTCGGCGACCTTCTTCCGAGTTTCAACGCGGCGGAAACGAGTCATGATCTGTCCGGGAACGTCGCCTGCTGGACGGGGCCTACGCGAAACGAGTCTCGAGGAGTACGGACCCGGCGCCTACGTGTCTGCGCCTGCGGAGACAGGTCTCGACGCGCCCGTGACGTCAACGGGACGTGTGTGCGTGCGTGCGGCTTGGTGCGCTCCGGAAGGGGAGAGAGGCCGGGCCTAACTGCGGAGACAGGTCTCAACGAGTCTGTGACGTCAACGGGACGTGTGTGCGTGCGTGGGGCTTGGCGCGCTCCGGAAGGGGAGAGAGGCATGACCTAATTGCGGAGGACCATGGCTACGACGCACTTCTGGCTACGACGCGGCGGACTTTGCTACGACGCACTTGACGGCGGGTTGCTGCTGCGCACCTGCTGCCCTGGCGGGGAGTGAGGGAGAAAACGGACCCTATATAAGGCGGAGCGCGAGTCTGCTCAGGAGTTCTCTCGGATTTGACGACTGTATCGCAACCATGTAATTAAACCGTTCGTTACGTTACCAATTCTCCCACCTCCACTGGACCCCTGGGTTCTTCACTTCGGGGAATGGTCGTCGTCACGAGCCAGGAAGCTCCCGGACGTGAGGCTCAAACCCCGCCTCTAACAGCATCCAAAATAGGCTTTCGTTAGATTACTTTATCCCCCTGTACCTGTCCGCTACTGCCGCAAACCTTCTTGGCTTACGTGGGCATTAAAACGTCAAATGTGAAGAAAGCATTTTAAATTATATTGGATTTTATCGTATTGCATCTGCGGCTGCTGCCGATATGTGACCCAGTGACGCAGACTTCTACGTAGCGTAAGTGCTCTACGTAAATTACTCTATCTTAAATACTTTAAAAAATAATTTAGTATGTTACAAACATATATATATATTTTTTTTTTAAAAACAATATAAAGTACAATACCTTATGTACTTTTTCAGATGACTTATTTAAAGGCCGTTTTTTGAGCTACATATACAAATTTGATTTTCTGAATACCCGAACTTTAGTCTTCACGGTATGCTATTTATTGTCTCAAAGTTCAAAATGGTTATTCCGAAAACCGTAAATGAAGATGACGCCGAACCAATATTCAAAGTTCCGTGCACTCTCCAATGGAGTGACATCGCTTACTTACGGTAGGCCAGTTGAACAAAGATTACACCACACCCACACAATAAAGAAAACAAAAACAAAAAAAAACATTCACACTTATAAAAGTTTGTTTGATTTTTTTTTTGCGTGTGTGTGTGTGGTGTACTTTTTTGTTTAGCTGGCCTATCATAAGCAATCAACCAACGAATGGTAAAGAATTTCCAGGTCGCGCTGGTAGTCATAAAAGGGCACTGAAGTAAATTTTGAGATCGTCCTTTTTGTGGTGATAACTCAATCTAGACGCTCTAAGCATCCCAACAAACCCGAAATCACGATCGTGCGTAGCTTATTTCCTCGTTAAGGGTAACTCCGCTCAATTCCGAAAGGTTTAGGCTTACATGTGATTCTATTGTGACAAAGCACTACTAAACAGCTCTACGTCTTCAGATTCGCGAAATGTGGAATATTATTTGCGTAATCTTAATTTAAACATCAGCTGATACTGAAACCGAAACTTCGGTTGCGTCAGGCAACATTGCTCTCGTGCCGTCAGAGGCATCATGGCCACGTCACGTCGAACCACGTGGTCTTGTGACGTTCGTGGGGGCGAGGTACAGGACACGCGAAGCGGGCAGGTCGCTTCGCATGGCGTGGACGCTTCGCTGGCGTGGACCGCCCCGGATGCAGGGATCAGGGGTGTCGCGGCGGGCCACGAGAGCGGGGGGGGGTGAGTCGCGGTGGGCCACGCGAGAGGGGGGGGGGGGGGGGGGGGTTCGAGGTGCCACCCCGGGTGCCGCTGACCCTCGCGACGCCACTGCTTGCAACTGAGCTTTATTGCACTGACAACCTGTATAAATACAAAAATTTGCCCGCCCCAAAAGCCAAGAAAAGAAACAACACTAGAGGGAGGACTACACGTGTTCCTAGAGTCATCTGCAGGCGCCGTTGTTCTCCGATCTGAGTGAGAAAAATACACTCCTTTTCCGTCAAGGCAAGTGACGGGGCTACTCAGATCGGAGAACGACGGCGCCTACAAAGCGCTCTGGGAACACGTGTAGTCCTCCTCTGTGTTGTTTCCTGTGCTTTGGGGCGGGCTAGCTTTTATGTATACAGGTTGTCAGTGCCAATCAAGCTCAGTTGTAAGTCAGCGCTGTGTGTCTAGAGCCTTCTACTCTGTCCTTGTCCCTGCGCTGTTTGTTTTCCGCTAATATGAATGACCAACTAGCCCACTCGTCAACACTACTGAACTTCATTTTTGGAGAGGCGTTTCGAAGACTGAGCTGTACCCACATATATGCATTTGGATACATCACTCCCGTGAAGCCTCCTCCCGTGTCTCTGTCTCCACTCCACCAAAACAAAATGCAGTTGCCGCTGGCTTGAACGAAAAAACACATTACATATTTGTGTGTTCGTGACCAAGGTAAGCAGAAACACGATAAAGTGTATGCTGCGTCTGCCTCTTCCCCTAGTTCTCGCCGTCTGCGGAACACGGGCCGCTTTGAGTCGAAAAGCTCGCGTGCTAATGACGCCGTCTGCTCTTTCGTTGGCGGTCGTTGGCGTCGCGACCGCTTTGCGCATCCTCTTGTCTCTCGTGCGAAACGGCGCCCTGTTGTTTGAAAACCGGCGGCTTCGCTGCGATTCCAACACGTTTTTGAGCGCGCGTAGGCGCTGTAGGTCGCGCGCTTCCCGGAAATTGCGTATTTCGTGACGTTTTTGCTGTTTCCGGTGCGCTTTCTGGAGTCAACCATGCGCGTTGGTTAGGACTGAGGGTGTCGCGAAGCGACGCGCGGTTCGAGGTTCGACCAGGTTCGACTTTTTCGAACTTTACGTGGAGAATTCGACGAGACCTTGTATTGAGTTTCGACTCGTGTGCTGCAAGCGCGACAGGCTGGCCAGTTGGCTTCGGATTGGATGGTGATGGCTAAGGGATGAATTAAGGGCAGTGCTGATTGTTTACTTCAGTTAATACAGTACAAAACATTAAGCTATTAACTTCTTCAGTTATTAGAATCAGTTACTTTTAATTGCAGCTGTTCACAAAATTAAAATAACCCTTGCATAAAAATAATTCTCCAAACCTAGATATGCTTGTATCAAGGTCTGGCCACACTGTCCACAAAGTCGAACCGGTCGAATCTGGTGAAAAGTTCGAAGGTTCGTCGAACCGGTTCAGAACCCCGAAAGTTCGACCTAAAAATCCGGTTCGACAAAAGTTCGCGACACCCCTAGTTAGGACGGCCTAAAGGACGGTTCGCTTTCGGGAGAGTGGAGAGCATCTGCGCCAGACGGCGAAGAAACGCGAAGCCGGAACTCGTACCCTCCACCGATTGGCCGGGAGAGGAGCGCCCCACTACGTCACAGCGCGTTTTCGTGCGCCTTCGGAAGAAGTTGAAATCATCCAACTTTCTTATGCACGCCCGGAAGGCGCAAGGAATCGGCGCGACGTCACGAAATACGCAGTTTCCGGAAGCCGCACGGCCTACGCCCGCACAAAAACGCGTTGGTCTGAATCGCGCTTTGAGCCCTTTGTTTGTTAATGCGAGATAGCATTCTTTGGATACTTCACGCACTTTTCGTCTATGTATCTATCTATCTATCTATCTATATATCTATCTGGCTATCTGAACCTCCTACGGCGCGGGTCGATAAATAGAATACAAAAGACCGGCGCCGGCTGGGGTGAACCGTTGACCCTTTGATCAGCGGGCAGACGCGCTAACACAGAGCTATGAAGGCAGTAATTTACAGAACTCTAGACATTTGTCTATATCTTTACCATAGGAGCGCTTGTAGCGCTGTGACAGCCACCGGTGCGCGCGTCGTTCCATGACGAGGGCTAGCTCACCCTCTCCCGTGATCCACCTCTCGCCCTAGACTCACCTTCGCTGCGCTCGGGAGACCATCTAGCTCAGCCTCACGAGAGCGGAATGAGCCCCCGTGCATGGAACGCGCGCGCACCGCGCTGTGACAGCGCTGTAAGCGCGTCTATGCAACGACGGACCAAATTGCTGCTTTGGTCCGCGGGCCGCGCATCACGTGATCTTACGTCACCGGTTTTCGAGGTCCGCCGGCGGTCCGCGGCCCGCGCTTCTGAGAAATGCCAAGCGACTTTTCTCGCCCGGACCTTGGCGGCGGACCGCGGCGTTTTTAGTATAATTGAAGCGCTAAGTCTGGCAACAAGCTGGCTGTTGACCGCCAACTGTTGAAGACGAAGAAGACGAACCTTTTGTTGTGCGACGAAAGAGTTGACTATGCAGACCAAGATCTTTCCTGCACATCCAGGGCTTCATCCAGCATGCCCTTTTCGGTTCACTTAAGTCCTCCTCGTCCTCAATAGTCAACGCCAGGGCCACCGCGGCCAAACGTCTCTTTCGTTCAACCTCATCTTGGCTCCTTACACATAGCCTCAAAGCAGCTCGCTGCGTGCGTTTGGTAAAGCTGTGAGGTCGAGGGTTAGACCGGCCCGTTCGCTCTGTCGTCTGCTCTTTTGGTCCGCCGTGTGGATGCTCATTGCAGCCGGGCGGCCCGCGGAGCCGCGCATCACGTGATCAATCGGTCCGCGGCCCGGTCCGTCGTGTGGATACACCTTTAGAGTACCGTTGGTTGAGACTAGCGCAAACGCCAGAAAGTCTGGTCGGTACCATTTTGAGTGTTTGTGCGTATGGCGCGTGCTTTGCTCGCCTTCCTAAGTGACACAAACGCACACAGTGTATTCCGGAGATCGTGCGCAGGGCTGTGAAAGTGTCAACAAATTTAGAATCGCCTCAAGAGTGGGCTGGCGTATCTAGAGTGTGCCGGCCACCTGACGAGCATAAAAACTCCGCACCGTTTTGATACTATTCCGCATTAACGTAGATAATCATTCCCAAAGGATGGGTTCTGCTGATTTTTTTCTTTACTTTTCCTCAGGTAAGTTCAGCTCTTTGCAAAATTTACACAAAAAAATGCACCATCTGTCGGCCACGCCGCACAAAATCGTAACGCGAGAGGTTAAGAAAACCAAATTTTGCAGTCGATTTAAAGAGCCTGGCCGCTATTTGGCACACCCGGTAGATCTGGGGATATCCAATCATGGTGAGAGTTCACAATCTGTCAATTCTAATTTTCAGATTTCTTTTCTTTTTTTAGGTGAAATGGGATGGAAGCAATAAAAATCGTGCAAATGTCAAGTCAATAATAATATGTCCCACCTTGCAATCAGCTTTGTAGATGTGTTCTTATGGCACTCTAATCCACTCGTCAATCAAATCGTCTTCTACTGCATGCACACAATATTTCATGAAACACGAAGCTTCTCTTGAAAACTTGGAGAGCAATGTTCCAGCAACATGCCTCCGTCAAGCCCGCTGAACACGGTAGCGGTGCAAAAGAAGCACTATTCGATGAACAAACCGCCACTGTGTGTAGAGTTTCAAACGGCTGTTGCAGATCTTTCTCCGCCACTTCCTATCCTAACCAGATCGTCACACGAGTTGCAAGACAATCTCGTGGTCGTGTTTGCAACATTTTGCGCATAAATCTGAGAAGTAACTGTAGTGACGTTACTCTTTACAGTTACTTTCGAAAAATAGTGACACCCTGTTACAGTTGCATTATTTCCACTAAGCAGTAATGAGTTACAGTTACAAGTTACTGAAAAAAAGTAACTATAGTTGGCGACAGGTCAAGAACGAAGTGGAAGCTCCCTCCACCTCTTTCCACTTTAGTAGTGCGAACGCTGGAGAGGAGGCGACCCCCTCTTTACCGATAGCTCCGCTGGAAGTGGAAAGGGGTGGGAGGAGCTTCCACTTCGTTCTTGACCATGTCACAGAGTATAGTAACCAATAATGCATTGACTGCCCCATGGAGACAAATCTGCAGTTATTACTGCCCACTACCCTCGTGGTCACAAGTGGAGTCAAAAAGTATGAGTCCGTTCTGCATGTCGCCGTGCAAAACGTCACATCGTTGCCTTTTCACTTAAGAAGAATCCCACAAATTTGAGCGCTAAAGCATGCTGAAATGAAATACTTGAATACATCCTTACCAGACATTGTGATTGGAGGGTATTTGTTACACTCATTGCCCTCGCTAGGGGAATATTCAGGGTTACTGGTCGAGTCACAAGCAGGGGCGCATTTATGGCTCAGGCCGGGGGGGGGGGGGGGGCGGTAGGCATTTGGCTGGCGGGGCAAGGGGGGAGGAGTCTGCAACGATTCGACGTTACGGTCGAAATGTGGCCACGACCTATGTTGTTGACTCAATATTTGCTATGTCACCTAAAACTAAACTTTCGGATGGTGTATATCAATGATTTTATTAAAACAAAGTTGACCTTGGGGAGCTTAGGGGAGGGCGGTGGGGATCCAGATCTCATCCAGGTCGAAGCGGGCGTGGGCGGCGGGGATCGAACCCAGGAGGTTCCCAGCGCAAGCTTTTGCTCCAATGCTCTGAGCACGAGACGCATTAGCCCACTCAGCCACCGATTCCCTGCTGCATGCAGAGATGGCCACCCAGTGTAAAGTGTAAGGTGCCCAACGGTTCCGCTCCGCGTTCAAGGCCATGCCACCGGCTCCAACGTCGTGACGCCTGAACTGCATAACCCATTTGAATCCAGCGACGGGGACTCCGTTGCTGTCATCGAGCCATGTTTCGTTGAGTGTGAGAAGATGGACAGTTTGTACGACGACATCCGATTCGAAGTCAGCAGCATGAGCGTGCAAGCTCCGAATGTTTCATGCCATCAGGGACGCCGATGATTTGTCAGGAGGAATGGCGAGGAAGGTGTGTGCACGCGGACATGCTGTATCTAATGGATGGTTGGCAAGCCGTTGTAGCCCAAGTCCACACATGGTGGCGTCTGTGAGATACAACCCCTCGATCGGTGTAACTGTTGGACGTGGCTACGTAGAATAGCTACTGATCCTGTGCCTTGCTGTAGTAGAATACAATCTCGCTGAATGTGGCACCCTGCGACCTCTCGATTGTATGTGCAGAAGCTGGAGAGAGCTGAAACGCATACTCATTTCCACCTCAAGAGCAAGTATACTTTGCGCATTGTTCATATGCCGCGCAAAGTAGTTCTTACAAGATTTGGTAATTCTCCTTATAAAGAGGGAAATTAGTAAAGACTCTGCGAGGACCTGGACTTTTTTACTACGGTTCTTGAGGTTAAAAACGAGTTTAGACTCATTTGCATTTGATTGTGGACGATAGAGTGATGATCGTGTGGTGCGTGGTGACCGAACCTAGTTGTGAGAGGGCGAACCCGGCATACTGGCAACAGTTGGGCACATCTTGGTCTTATGTAAAACCAATAATATTTCAAATATAAATTTTTTTTTTTAATCTGGATGCATAGTTTTAAGTTGATGTAGGCACTCTCAAACTGAAGCCACACGTGCCAAGGTTGGTCCAATTCGTCTGTGTCCTGCTCCAGATACCTGATGTTGCCGTTGCCGATGGCACCGTTCACCAACCAGTCGTCTATGTCCACGTCGCAGGTCACCATTTTCCTCGCACAGCTGTAGGAGGAAGGGTAGGCCACCACATTGGGCGACACTCATCTTGTACAGCAGTGTCTTGGCGTTAGCGAGTTCTCGGTCGTCCCTCTAGCCATGAAACGTGTCGACGCATCTGCTGGGGAGTAATCGCCGTGACGTGTCTGTCGACATCGCAGTTTCTATGAAAGAGGCGCACGGCGGCGGGCACATTGTCGCTGCACCACTGGGCTGTTCTGAAGCATTGCTAGATCATTACAGTGTCTCCACCGTGAGTGCGTCGCCATTGCCGATCTTGGTGAGTATTGCAGAGAATAGGAAGTCTGGCTGGCACATAATTTGGGTGAGAGAGTTGAATTCAAGGGAATGCCAAAGCGTTGCCCCGTCAAGGGTATCACAAAGGGGTTTTAAAGAAAGCGTGGTAACTGGCACTTGTCGCCACAGAAGACGATGTTCATACCGCCGAATGGATCGTCGAAGTTGTCGCTGACGTCGCCCATTCGCGAGTGAATGGTGTGCAGCAGGCCGGCCCCGATCATGCTCACCTCGTCGACAAGCACGAGTCGCACCTCGGCAAATGCCTAACAATACGACTGGATAACCTCACGTGAAAGTGAGGGGCTAGATCTTCTAGACGTAGCAATTCTGAATGCCGAATAGTCAGTTATGCCACAGCCACCTTGCCCGTGGGTGCGCACGCTACGTATACGTTGGTTCTGCACCCATGTGCCTGTGTGAATCGGTTCACCGTCTCCTTAGCTAAATTGGGCGTAAACGTCTTTTCACTGCCCGCCACACCGGTAAGGAAGAGCTAAAGGCAGTGCTCGCGGCTGATGTCAAGTAACGCCTCTAGCAGTGCGAGGAAGAAATCGCGTTGCTTTGGGAGCGTGAGGCGTATGCGGCGGCAGGATTTCGGTATGTTGGTGTACAGGACTGGACATGTTGCCAAATACAATATCTCGATGTCGTCATTGTTGTGCTTCTAACGTGCGATCTTGCGCGGCATCCACAGCCTCCATGTTCCTGGACATTAGCGCACAGTACGTTGTACTCGGCAATGTTTTTGTTACTGGCCGAATTCGGCCACGATAACCTCGCAATGTTCGTCATACGGCTGGAGGGAAACGACGTGCGATCTGTGATCTCGGTGCGCTCAAATCTGAAGGGAAGAAAGAGTGTAATCAAAACGACGGCTTGGGCGAGTTGGTTATCTATGTCTCAAAAATAACAGCACAAGTAGGGAATCCACACAAACACACGTCACCACAGGTCACAAAAACAATTACACTTAGGGACACATTCAAAGCAGACAAGACACTCACACAGCGCTGACTCACAACTCAATCTCTATCTAAGGCGTAGTAGAAAAAGAAGTGCAAGAATAGAGATGAAAGCTGTAGCACTGACACTGGGATCGAGACGCGTGGTTCACCGTAGTATATGGCCGGGAACGAGAGTTCTTGTACATATGAGTTAAAGATCACACTCAGCAGGACGCAATGTCTAAATACTTGGGCTTATTCCACAGCAGGGTCTGTTGGAAACCGACTAGCAGTTCCTTGTCGTTACGTGCATCGATCGCGTCGAGTTTAATGGCACCGTCAGAATGGGCAGCGGCAGCGGCGGCCTAGGGTGGATGCTACAGGTGCTATAAGAACTGCAATGATTCCTCAACAAACATTATGTTGTAGCATTTGTGCAACGGCATTATAACCATGTAGCGAAGCCATTCCTTGACCCCTCGCTCCTTGACTAGTTCACCAAGGTGAGATGATTTGTGAACCAAGTGTTTCTTGATGTTAACATCGAATGCGTAGTTGTCCAGATGACGAGGCAGCTGCTTGACCATGTTATCAACGTCGAGGGGTACGTTGATCACCTGTCCGATCACCTTCCGTCTCTTGCCGTAACCGACGAATCTGCATGATCTGCATATTTTGTAGGTGCCTGGCAGCAAGTGGAACACAGCTTGAAGGTAGGCAGTCGATCGCGCTGAATCACGAAGTCTTCGTGGAGCACATCCACCTGCGACGCGGTGGCGAGGTCGACCCTGAACCAGAGTCTGTCGCACACTTCACATACGTGTCCGAACAGGTTGTTTATGAACTGCGTGCGGAATGTGTCGTCAACGCCCGTGTGGTAAGCGTCATACCCAGCGGCCCTGATGGAGTCGGGTTGGTCGGCGGGATTTCCGGTGCTCTGCTGGTGGGACCCACTGGTTCGAGGTGCGAGGTCGGGCGATGCTGAAGGTACTACGTTAACGGGCGCGTACTGCGTGGCGATGTCCGGTGCGCGGGAAGTGGACGGTTGGAGTTGGGAGACCGGCGGAGTCGTGTTTGTCGGCTGTCGTCCTGACCTCTCCCGTGCACGCTGCTCGCGTTTTCGCATCGCCGCAGTCTTGGGTGCAGGCTTACCATCCTTGCAGACCCTGCGTAGCCGACCCGCCTGAGCGTCCCGAGCACGCTGTAGACGCTTGCGCTCCGCCGGTGTCTTGGCTAGGCTGTGTGGAATCGTAGCGATCGTGGCGATCGTACCTTGTCCACCCGCCCCGGATGTGTTGTCGGCCGCAGCTGAAGAAACGTCCATGGGCTCCTGCCCTATGACGATGTCCGGTGCGCACGAAGCGAATGCCCGTGACTTGGAGAGAAGCAAATGTGCAGCCCCCGCGCCGCCATCTCCGAGGCGCGTCGACGGAAAGGTGCTTCGGAGGAGAGAGCCTGGCCACCGACCTCAGGCCGACCTAGGCCGACCTGGCTACTGCTATTAGTTGGAGCATTTCAAACACACGACACGAAGTTTATCGGGAAAGAAGCACACGCACATGAAAGGAGCTGACGGCGCCGAGCTCGCATGTTCCTGTTTTCTTATTTCCGCGTTCAAAATAACCTCAAATATATTTTGACGTGCGTGACGTCACTTTCATGAGCAAGTTTTCGTCACATTTTCGTGACATCGACTTCCCAAGTTTGCATCCCCTTCCAAGTGCGGAGAAGAACGTATTCTACCAGTTCTACGGGTTCTGACCACAGTGGGTTCGACGCCAAAGCCAAAATGGCCAAAACTCAAAAGCGGAAGATGGCGGGAAAAAAGGTGGCAGCAACCACACTAACTAGGGGGCGCAAGCCGCTCTCTAATTCAAGAAATGCAGCTTATTTCTTGTCTTTCTTGTTTATTTTTGTGTATGCTGATCAGTGGCGCCCTCTTTTTACCTCTCTCCAGACGTTCGGGGCACACCGTAGACATGGCGACCTCGCGGCTTCTCAAGGGTACGGCGATTCTGCTGCAAAATGCTACAAGAAAAACATACGTAAGCCCTCTAGACTTGTTTTTTAGTGCACAGTACGACGCTTACTTAAGATTCAGTATCTGCCCTCGGTTCGTTTCAACGAAAATGAAAGAGTGCCAAACCTTCCGTAGATTCGGCGTGTCCGAGGTGCCCGATGTTGAGGCCGAATACTCCATGCATGATTACGCATAGTTCGCATTTCATTGAAGACCTATTTGGAAGCTCTGATATATGCCAGCTTGTTAGCTTCAGCTGGTAGTTCGTGTGAACTCTGAAAGTTTTGTTCAGGATGAGATCGGTGACCTAACACCGGTGTCCTTGTCCGCCTCCAGAACTTTTCAAAGCATGTCGCATTCGCTTGAAATGTATGAAACGAACCGCAAATCTGACCGAAATGAAGTTGAGGCAGTCTCTTCGTTACCTGTATGTTGCGTTTTATATATGTATATATAGTATCAGGAGGGACGCTACGGCCTATCCATGCTTTGCACCTGACGTCCTCCCGTCGCTTTTCTCCCTCTAGAAGACTATCGAAGATGCATCGATTACCCGTCACTCAAAATTCGT
Source organism: Ixodes ricinus (assembly GCA_037355805.1). Classification (NCBI taxonomy): domain Eukaryota; kingdom Metazoa; phylum Arthropoda; class Arachnida; order Ixodida; family Ixodidae; genus Ixodes; species Ixodes ricinus. The sequence continues at coordinate 35,483 of JAZHYW010066243.1, forward strand.
ACAAAAGCAGCTTCCACCTCTCTCTCTTCCGCGGTGGTACGAAATAGGTGACGTGACGTCAGTGCAAAGCATGTGTACCAGGAGTCACAAACTCATTCAAGTGGAGGCCAGATAGATAGCCCACCCCGAAAGGATGAGGACCAAAGAAAAAAAAAACTCGCTCCCTTTTCCAAGGTGTTCAAACGCAGCACATGGCTGTGTGTACCAAATATATTCAAAGTAGTACATCATCAGGGCACACATTCAATGTTAAAAATAGAAAAAAATTATGAACACCATTTTTGTGGCCTCCAAAAAGTTGCAAAAATGTTGATTGAAAAAGAAAAAAAAAAGAAACAAAAGCTGAGGACATCTAGAGCATTTCTTATGAGTTGTGAATGCAAAAGCATGAATGACGTTCTTCCGCTCCCTTAGTTCCTCTGCGACGTAGTAACGTAAATGGCCACGTTTCGCTACTGCCGAGGTAGCGGCTGACGGCTGAGCTCGTGCTCACGTGAAGTGGCCGTGTCGCACTGAGCTCGGTTGTGCAGCCTCTCCGGAGTCTGCCTGGGCGGGCTCTGCGGCCACCGCTCCCTCTTACCGGCGGCCGGGCTGCTGCGTGCGCTGCTGCCGCTATGGAGAGGGCTTTCCTGGTGGCATTTTTTGGAACTATGCCGCGCGAGAGCCAATGGAAGCCTTGGTTCCTTGATGACGCGTGCCAGCCAGTGGGAGCCTATCCATCAGATCGCACGCAAATTCATGGTCATCGCCGTCTGCTTCACAGGCCAGAGAAGCTGAGAGAAAAAAATGTGGTCGGGTGTAGCCATGTGTTTTCTGGCCATGAGCTTCCATGCTCGTGTTTCAGTTTCAAGCAGTTGAGGTTTTTTACTTTATTAAAAATATATGTGGCTCCGCAGCAAAATGTTGATTGGATAGTCTCCTGACCCATTATTAAATTAAGGTAGCAATGCAGGCGAGTTGGTTCATGACTTAATAAACTAAAAGCTGTGCGTCAGAAGATGGGGACAAAGAGAGAAGCACACAGGACGAGCGCTGACAAACGGTGCACTATTAAATTGTCTGGCAAAAAATAAGAAACAAAAACATTTTTGGAGGATGTCAGAGTGTCTTTAACTTGCAGAACTGGTAGGCAAAGTCCCCACATGTGAAAGCTAATTTCCTCACCTTCTCTGCATTTTTTTTTCTTTTTTCCTAACAAATATGTTGGGGCTTTTCCTCTACTAAAGTGCACAACTTCCAGCCCACTGAGATTTTCAGATCCTTTACTCCTTTTTTTCCGAACTGAAGCTGTGAAATCGTTTAGAGGCAATATTAGAAACAACATCCCTCAAAGAAGGCCGACACATTTAATCTGAAAATTGTCACAAAATCGGCAATGTAGGTTAAGACCGAATTGTTTAGGGATAACACCTAAGCCGAGGATCGGGTTTGAGCCTAACCGCCCGGTTCATGTCACAAAATTTCTATGACGACGACGACAATGTAACGACAGACTGCTGGCACCTTCCGCATAACATTTATGCGAGTCGTCGTCAGGCTCCATCTCACACGACAAAGAGTGAGTGAGCGTCTGCAGAAATTGAGCCGTCCCTTCTGGGGCACCGTCGCAGTCCCGCCGTCTGCACCAGCTGGCGGCGACGACATTCAGCCAGACGCTGCTGAACGTGCCGGAGACGCGGGTGACTACGCTGGACAACGGGGTGCGGGTGGCCACTGAGGACTCCGGCAACCCGACGTGCACCGTGGGCGTCTGGATCGACGCCGGGAGCCGCTATGAGAACGAGAAGAACAACGGTGTGGCACACTTCCTGGAGCACATGGCCTTCAAGGTAACGTCCGCTCCCAGTCGCCGTTCATTTTATCCCGGTGTGGCTCGAGTAACGGACTGTGGGAATTGGTTTCTGTGCATTGCTTGTGTAGTCATTGACAGGATGACGACGGCAGGGAGGTCGTTCAGTTGTCCCGCCTCCAGCCCAAACTTCCTACCTTCGACGACACTTGGTCGTCTCGTTAGCTCTGAGCGTGCGCACGCAGCCAAAGCACAGTAGAAGGCAAGGAATCCGAATGGGGCGCCGTTTTCTACCTGTCAGTGACTAGAGTCGTTTTATGTCAGCATCATTTCCTTGAGACCCCTATCCTAACAACTTCAGACCCAACTCTACGGGGAGTCAGTGGCCGAGTGGGCTAGCGCGTGCCAGCTTGGAGCACGTGGAGCGAAAGCTCGCGCTGCAGAACCCAGGATCCTGGGCTCAATCCCCACCCCTGCCCGTTTCGATCTGGATGAGCATCAGACCGGTGTGTGGTGCACGTTGAAGACCCCAGGCTAGCAGTTGTACTGCACTGGCATAACCTCCTGTATACTCACAAAGCCTGGCAGTTCGATGACGGAGCCATAGAGTGCCCGGTCGCAGATTTGGAGCGCGAGGATCTGGTAGCACAGTGCATTTCTCGGGGAGTCCAATATTCAGCGCACAGCTTTTGCAGCGGCAAGGACCATGGTTTTCAAACCCGACGAGAAAGGGAGCGGTAGCCCGACGAAGGCGAGAAGCACGAGCGGACATTCCATCGCTCGGGACAAGTGTGTTTCGGCATCTCGCCGGAGTGGGGCGCCCGTTACATGCCTGTTGTCTGCCGCTCTACCTTTTCCCTTTCGGCGGCCGCGTCACGTGACGATCTGCCAGGCTTTGTCAGTATAGATGGGGCTATGGCACTGGCTAAATTGCTCATCTACAGCTGAGACAAGTCGCCCATGGAGGCAGACTAACTTCCAGCTGTATAAACATACACACACCTTTTTTAGACCCAACTCTCGTTTTACTGAAATGTTGCCAACTGGTTGAACTTGAATTGTGTTATTTCTTCAAGTTACTATTTGTATAGTTTATCTCTGAAAGGAAGTAGGTGGTAGGGTCAGTAATTGCGAGAGAACAACGCAAGTTAGACTAATGTTCAGGCAGCGAGAGTTAGACCCGTCTCTGAGGTATGTCGACAGCTAGTTTGTGCTGTAGACGGACATCCCAGTGTGGTATGATCGTTAACCTAACGTCTCCAATGTGCATCACACGATAGTGATTACAGAACCGCATGCTGGTATGAAGCTCATTTGGACCAAAACAAGCAGGGTGCAGGATCAAAGTCAAGGTTCATTATTTCTTGACTCCATGATGAACTCAGTTTGCTTGACCCTTCTCCTATTTGCATGGGGCAGTACCACTGTCCTATCCTGAAGAAGAAGTTGTGTCAAGTGAGGACGTTGTTTTGCTCACAGGGCACCTCCAAGCGGTCCCAGACAGACCTTGAGCTCGAGGTGGAGAACATGGGAGCCCACCTGAATGCCTACACGTCCCGGGAGCAGACCGTCTACTACGCTAAGTGCCTGTCCAAGGACATGCCCAGGGGTGGGTGAGCTTCCACTAAGGGCAATCGGCATTGAAACGTTTCATGTACTGTAAACGACTTAATTTTCGCAGGCTCATATTTTCGCGAATTGGGCCAAAGCTGAAAATTCGAAATTATTCACGGGCTCTAATTTTCGCGAATCGAGTGTAGCTTCCGGAGCGTTCCCGTATTGCCCAAATTGTTCGCAGGACGTATTTTCGCGAATTGTAGGCGATTCACGAAATTCGCAAAAATTAGGTTTTTGCGAAAATTCAGTCGTTTACAGTATATAGACCGTTCCACTCGGAAGAGCAGAGGGAGTAAAATGCCCTCCTCCTCTCACCCCGGGCGTCGTCTGCTCACGCCGAGTGATCTGTACCTAACATCCCGCTGGCGTTAAAACTCTGTTTAAAATCAAGTCATTTTGGAAATTTGAAGCGCAGATGTGTGAATTTTGATATGCAAGTTATCGTGTAATGCTATGCTCTATAAAAAAAACTAACCGAGTCTAAATGCAATGTTACCTGCGTGGGAATAAAAAAAAAAATGGAAAAACTGTGTCAGAGTGGCTGGTCGCTCCGGCAAAAAGTAAATCAAGTTGCTGTAGCTATTTTACTATACAGTAAAACCTCGTTATAACAAAGCTGAAGGAGCGGTCGTAATTATTTCGTTATAACCATTACTTTGTTATAGCCACTGTCCATTTCTTCCCACTATTAGCAAGCAAGGGGAATAATGATTGCTTTGTTATATCCATTAGTTTGTTATATCCCATTTTGTTTATTTATTTATTTATTCTTATTTTCAGTGACCCACCAACAGCTTAAAGCCTCCTAGTGGTGCACTTATCAATGAGTCAGTGAGTAGAAAAATGCTAAACAGGATAAAAGCGAAACGTTAGGAAAAAACAATAGCCTCAACACACTTTCGAAATTTACGCTCTTTATCAAAAATATCAAGACTAGCATTCCCACAAATCTGTTCTAAATGGTTATAAGCCAGTTGCAGGCGTGTCATGGGTGCAGCATTGTAAAAGTCGGTAGGGTAAAACAAAGTATAAAGTCTACAAGACTTACGAGGAACGTGCAAGTAGATGTGACTGAGTAGCTCTGGGGAATCAATTATACCGTTTACAATCTTATACAAATATGTCAGTTCACGAATTGTTCTCCTGTTGTGTAATGAGTCTAACTTCACGAGTTCACAAATCCTCTCATAACTATAGAAATAATTCGGTTGAAAATAACGATCAAACAAAACACGAACGAATCTACGTTGAACACTCTCAATTACACCTGAATTTGTCACTCCAATACAGTTCCAGACAACTGAGGCATATTCAACACGACTACGCACCAGTGAAGAAAACAAACGTAAAATACAAAGTGGTTTAGAAAACCCGCGTGTCACTCGTGTAATGGCTCCCAGCACTCTAAAGGAAGCATTCGTAATTGTAGTCACGTGATGATTGAAATTAATTGCAGCATCCATAAAACGCCTAGATCACGGATGACCTCAACGCGAAGTAATATTGGTGGAATCTAATACATAGGGAAAACTCAGAATTTCACGCTTCCTAGGAAAGGACATAACTTTCGTCTTTGACTCGTTTAAGAGTAGGTCATTTGAAAAACACTACGCGAAATAGAGTCTATATCACTCTGAAGACATTGACAATCGTCAACCGTTTTAACCGCTGTAAACAACTTAATATCATCAACAAATAACAAAAAACGCGTGTGTTTAATACAAGAAGCTAGATCATTTACAAAAAATTAAAAACAGCAAAGGACCGAGGTTGCTACCTTGAGGAACCCCAAAAGTAGATAAAAAAGGAGCAGATAATCGGCCAGATACTCGCACAAAGTTCAGCCGATGAGATAGGTAACTATCGAGGAGACGACAGTACTTAAGGGACAGAGCCGTAACTACAGAGTTTACTCAACAGTAGTCGGTGATTAACTTTGTCGAAAGCTTTGCTCATATCAAAGTAGACTACATCCGCTTGTCTTCTGCTATGGACAGATGGTACAATCTGATGTAGGAACAAACACAGGTTTGTTTTTGTGGAGCGACCTTTCATGAAACCATGTTGCTCAGGAATAACCTTTCGAAAAAAATATGCATAAAGGCGAGGTTGTGCCAAAACAATTTCATTAACTTTAGACAAACTACAAAGGAGGGAGACTGGCCTATAGTTAACCATGGATCGATCACCCGATTTATGTAATGGAACAACAACAGAGCGCTTCCAAACTTATAACGAGGTTTTACTGTACTTCCACTCATTGTCGCTAAAGGCGACAATGGTGGAAGTTGGAATAATAAATAAAAACAAGCTCTCCTGGCGCTATAGACGCAGTGGTTGAAGTGCCAGCTGACTCCACTGCTGTTGAAATAACACAACAAAGATACGCTAGTTCATCATTTACTGAAATAAAACAACAGAGCACTGCCATGCAGTTTTCTGCACTGGTGGAGGAGGTGCAGGTAATTTGAATGGAGCTAGTAAAGGCCGTTAGAATTGCTTCTTTGTAGTGTGCGTGTCCTCAGTGTGCCTTTCTTTTTCTTTCCTGTTGCACTCAGAACTAACTTCCACATGAGAAAACTTTCTTACTCTGCAAACAGCTCTACTAGATTGTTGGCCCAGAGGCCACGAGCCAACGTCAGGTGGCAAGGACAGGATCAGTGTTACGTGCTGTTTAGTGAGCTATCAATAAGCAGTTGCTGCGCCGCTTTGCTCCATCACTGTGGAAACGTGGAAAAGTTGTGTCCCTCACTTTCGTACGAATATGGAGTATCATGGTGAAGGCCGTCGCTAAAGTTGCCTTTCTGCAGCACGCCCGTCCTCACGGTGCTTTCCCTTTCTCGTCTCTCACAGCCGTGGAGATCTTGTCGGACATCCTGCAGAACAGCAAGTTTGGGGAGGCGGAGATTGAGCGGGAGCGCCGGGGTGATCCTGCGGGAGATGCAGGAGGTGGAGACGAACCTGCAGGAGGTGGTGTTCGACCACCTGCACTCGGTGGCCTTTCAGGGCACCCCCTGGAGACTCACTATCCTGGGACCCACCGAGAACATCAAGTGAGTGCGCCCGCGGGCCTCTCGACCCCGTGGACTTCGGCAGAGAGCCGAAACAGTGGTTCCCGAAGCGCGTCTTTGACTGGCGTGTTTACCGCGTCCTACAAAGCAGTTCCCCTATTTACGCCCGACGGCGTCAGACAACTGTCGTGTTGTTGCCGGCCGTGTCGGTCCACTGTTGCCGGTCAGGTGCACTAAAGCGAGTGCAGAACGTTTAACTTCTCGGCGCATCGTTTTACACCTACTGGCGATACAGGCATTGGCCGATAACGAAGTCCCGAAGTGGCTCGGTTGCAATTTATTCGTTCGTTTTATAGTCGGTGTTAGGGGAATTACGGATTGGGACGGTTAACAACTTTGCCAACCACGAGCGTTAGTTTTCGCACCCCGTAACGTTTAATTCCATTGACCAGAGTTTGTATCGTAGAGGAATACGATCCAATTCGTGCTGTAATTGCTAGGAATCGGAGCCGTCGAGTGTCAAGTGGTATGTAGGTGGCGCAGTGATCGGCGAGTGCTATGATCGAGGAAGAGACAGTTCTGGGATTGCAGTTAGATATTAAAGTTTAAGGCGTTCAACTTTATTTTCAATTTAAGTTGCGCCTTTTTTGGCTCGTCGGCACGAATGGCGTAGCATAAATTCGGATGAAGAGTTCACTTGTGTACCCTAATGTTTGAAAGATAGCCCCATTTTGCCCTACAGAGAGCAAATGGATTAGGGTGGTAAAATATCCTCAACATGCAATGAAAACGATAACGGTAAATTGTAAATAAGCGTTGATATTTATGTGCGAACCTATTTGGACCTATACTAGTTGGATTCTTCACTGCGGAAGCTATGGGCAACAAAAGAGGAAAGCCTTTTTGTACGAATTCTGAGTGACAGACTAATCCCCGATGGAGTGCAAAGCGATGTGGGGTTCATGAAAGAGGTCTGGGTAAGAGGAAATCTTCTCCTTCCCCTCCTTTTCAACTGCTTGGGTTACACTCTCTACTCTGTACCTTTGGCAAGACTGAGAGTATAGTTAGCAGTTTCTCTTTGTTCTCACATTGTCTGGTGTTGGAGAGTGACCTGCTGCACTTGCGTGTATTATCGTTTGCAGGAGCATCCAGAGGCAGGACCTTGTGGACTACATCTCGCTGCACTACAAGGGACCACGCATTGTCCTGGCTGGAGCCGGAGGTGCGTTCTTCACTATCGCTTCACTGTTCACTTCCGCAGGGTTAGGCGCTGACGATGACTTGATGAAAAAAACTATTAAAGAAAATGCTGTCATGGCAGAACCCATACAAGTGTTCTTAAAGTGGACAGAAGTAGTAGACCCCTTGGAAACAGCTGCCTTTTATGGGAACTAATTGGCGTCTTGTGGCAATGGTCGGGCTTTTGTGTGGTTTGCTTTTTGTTGAAACTTTAAAGGGATGCTGAACTGGAATTGAGCTCACAAAACAAGGCTGGAGCGATGGGCGGGATGCTACAAAACCTCAAAACATCACTCGTACAGCGATATCTCTAACGAATGGCCATAGTTTTGGAAAAGAAGTGTGTGATTGGACAAGGCCGACGAGACATTTTGCGTCGTAGTTCTCATTCCGTGTCTTTTTGCTCCGTCCCCTCGAGCAGGTGAACCGAAGCGAGGAGGACAGAAGCGAAGCCGCTTCCCCTCATTCTAAACAGTTCGGAGAGAAGCATGACGTCACATTCCTCGCTTGATCGTGCCATTCTTTTCCAAAAATATGGCCGTCTGTATGAAAATATTGATGTGTGAGCGATGTTTTGCAGTTGGTAGCATCCCCATTTATGCTTCTGCGGCCTTATTTTTGTGAAATCCAAATTTCAGTTGAACATCCCTTTAACCAGGTGCAGAACTGCAGAAGGAATGCCATTACGATTTTGTAGGATGATGTCATTTGGAAGAACCAAGCTAAACTGAAGATCAAGTAGTACAAACTTTTTTATTTTGTTCCAACGAGGGAAGACCTGCTCCACTCTTCATATCAGTTGTTGGCTGCCCAAGCATTTTTTTCTTTGAGCTTTTCAAGTCACATAACTTCCAAATAAGGAATGTGATTTTTTTTCGGTGTTTATCATTCAACAAGGAAGCTTGCAATTGAGTTTTTTATAGAAAAAGGTTCACGCATTTTTTGAAGCTCGATTCCTTAGCAGATGTGGAATGTCTGCTCAAATTTTTGAATTCAATAATTGTTACCTTTTTCTTTCAAGAAAGGGTTTCTTGGAAGCAAAAGGTAGCAAGGGTTGTTTTTCTCGTCCTCTTTTGAATAAAATTGAACTAAAGAAACTCGGTCTGCTCAGTCATGAGCTGCGAGACTCAGAAAATCTGCCAATCCATATCCTCTTAACATGCGTCTTTAAATGGCCTTCAGTGTCCGTCCCGTATTGTTTTCTCTTACGCCGTGCATACAAACGTCTTGGGGTGACAGTGTGTGGCTTGTGAACAGGTGTGAACCACGACGAACTGGTGAAGCTGGCCAGCCAGCACTTTGGCTCCATCAAGACCGACTACGACGCCAAGGTTCCTCCCTAAACCAGCCATGCCGCTTCACCGGGAGTGAGGTGGGCCCTTTTGGGTCGTCTACTCTTTTTCTTTTAACTAAAAGTTTGAGTTGTGTGAATGGCATGTTGTGTAGTACTGCACAAGCACACTAGCAGAACATGAGGGTAATGATTGTGTTTAATTTCCTCTACAAAACTTATCAAATGAAAGGAGTATTTTTTTTCTCCTCTTTCGGAAAGCTTCTTATTTTTTTACCGTGGTGCTTCACAGTGCTAAAAGCATCCTGACCACTTCAAATGAATCGTGCTCGCAGGTTGGATGCGAAGCAAGCTTGAGACTATGCTTGGTAACAATCGAATCTGGCGGGGTGGCATGCTTCTGCATGCCATCCCGAAAATAAAATAATAATAATATTTTTATTTCTAATCTAGTCAATAGGAAAACTTGGAGAAAAATTGCTGAAAAATAAGCTTTTGAGCTCCCTCCTCCCCAGAGATTATACAATTCATTGGTATCATTTCATTTGTAATTGAAATAAATTATTTTCTTATCCTTTTAATGATACTACTTATCTTATGCAGAAGGATAAAAATATGTGATTTGTACTAATCTGTACTTTACCTCTAAGTCATGCCTAAACCAGGGAACCATTTTACATTGGGATGGGGCAAATTAGAGAAAATTAGGGCTCCTGGGTACCCCCAGAACCAGTAAGCCAACTTGCTGAGCCATGCTCCGTTTAGGTAAGAGAACTCGAGACGTCGGGTGACCGCTGCAAACGAGTGGTTCTGTTTGGTTCTCGTTTCAAGGGTTTGGTAGCTCTGATAAAGCTGCTGCTAATGAACTGGCAACCAGAGCCAACCATTAGCTACTGTTGCCATTTGTCACTCTGCTTTTGCCGCAGGTGCGTGTTCGTGACGACGACATGCCGTACGCCCACGTGGCCATCGCAGTGGAGAGCTGCGGGTGGGCTGACCCCGACAACATCCCCCTCATGGTCGCCAACACCGTAGGTACCATTCACACTTTGTCCATTTCGATCTGGATGAGCGTCGCACACAGAGCTGCATCTGTGCCCGTTTTTGCGACTGCTGGCAGTCAAAAGACATAGACGACGTATCTGTGCTTGCCTCCTTATAACGTTAGACAATGGTGAATTTTAGAGCGCAGATCTTAGGCGCCCGTTTCCGGGTTTCGCGGCGTCACCGTGGGCGTCGGCGTATCCGCGCTAAATTTAGCGGGGAAATTGACGTCACGTGACCTCAACACCAATTCAATTCCCACTAAATTTAGCAGGGAAAATGATGTCACATGACTTGGTGTCAATCACCTATGAACAAATTGAGTTTCTCCGCTAGATTTTGCTGGAAAATTGACGTCACGTGACCTCAACAGCAATTCAATTCCCCGCTAAACTGAGCGGGAATCGAAATGCTGTTGAGGTCACGTGGCATCAATTTTTCAGCTAAATTCTAGCAGGGAAACTGGTAGGAGAGGAGGGTATGCAGGAGGAGGAGGGGAGAGGAGGATGGAAGGAGAAGTAGGGGAGGGAGAGGAAGAAGAGGTGGGGAGGGTATGGAGGAGGAGAAGGGGCATACCCTCCCCTCCTCCTCCTCAAGAGCTGTGCTCTAATTTAGCGTTACAGGGATTTGTAAACGTCTTCCACTTTTTAACTTTACATTTACTTTGAGGCGACAAAGAAATGAGTATGAAGCCACTTCGAGGATGATTATCTACGTTAATGCGAATGGCATCAAGCGGTGCGCGTTATGACAATTCGTCAGCGTAGTCGGCGACAGACTCTAGATATGCAGCCGCAGCTCGTGAGGCGATTCTACAATAAGTGACATCACGCAGCGCTGCGGTCTCCGCAGGTGCCAGCACGCGCGTTTAGCGAGACGTTCTAGGACGTTTGCGAACATAAGCTGGTACGGCAGCCTGGCTTGCTAGTCTCAAACGGACTCTAAATGGCACAATATCTTCCATAGGACACGCCAGGCTGTCACCTGGCCAACCGGTTCCATGCACAGCGCTGATGCCTTCCATGAGGCCGCAGCTGGTGCAGTACACCAGTTTGCTCGAGCTGCGAGGATTAGCTAGTGGCTGGACAGGCTGCACTCACTGAGGCGGATCTACGGCGTACAGCACCTACACCAAGCGCGGATCTACTTACCTCCTCATGAACATTGTGGAAGAACGACTGGTCGCTCTCTTCGACGTTCATGAGCATAAGGTGCGTTTAGCCTGTGGTTCGACGGTACGGCATCAAGTCCAGCAAGCGGCACGGTGCTCGTTTAAATCGTATCGACCGCGGCGTAAGTGGTTAGATAGACTGGTTACGACGACATCAGACGAAAGTGCCATGTCAGTCAGCCAACATGTACTATGCTAATCACTTTTAAAAAGAGACAAAAGACAGGAGCTATTATGAGATACCAAGCAAGCGCCCGCTAACAATTGGGAAATAATCTTGATAAACTGTAAAATGAGCACTTACGTAGATTTGAGAGCAAAAGTGCAGAAGCGGCACGTGAGAGGGTGGTCTTCACCGCTTTGCGCCGGCGTGCACAGTGAAGCAGCCAAAGCAGGGTTGCATCTTTTGCTTATTCTTCAAAAGGAGCAGGTAGGCACCTATTGTGACGAGTCAAGTAGCCTGTATATGCTCGACTTAACGTAAAAGCCAGCCTTTACGCTAATTTGCGACTGATCAGTTCAAAACTAGGTGACATCCCAACAATGTGCTGATTGGCGCTTGTGACCCCACAGCTGATTGGCAACTGGGACCGCTCTCACGGAGGCGGCGCCAACGTGTCGAGCCGTCTGGCCGAGGAGTGCGCCAAGGACCCGAACAATGCCTGCCACAGCTTCCAGTCCTTTAACACCTGCTACAAGGACACCGGGCTCTGGTGAGGACACGTCCTATAAGGCAGCTTCACTGCCCTTTAGCTGGACAACTAGTCGGCCAATCATTTGGTTAAGCAGCTGCAGTGTGTTGCTTACTAGGAGTGATTGCAAGGTCGGTCATTTGTTTGATTGGTTGACCAAACAGCTGTGATATGCCACTTTCTGAGAGCAACAGATTAGTTAATTTTTTGATTCGCTAGCCAATCAAGTAACTGTGATATTCCTTTCTTTCTGGGAGTGATGATTGGTTGGCATGCGGAGTTGATCAAACAGCTCTGATATGCCACTTTCTGAGAGCAACAGATTAGTCAATTTTTTGATTCAGCTAGCCAATCAAGCAGCTGTGATATTCCTCTTTCTGGGAGTGATTGATTGGTCAGTTTGATTGGTTGACATGCGAGTTGATCAAACAGCTGCTATGGTGCTTTTGAAGTCACTTGGTCAGTCAGTTGCAGTTTGATTGCTTGACAGAACAGTCACTCGGACAGCTGTTACGTTGCTTTCTGGCAGTGATTGATTGGTCAGTTTCTCTCTAAATGGTCAACCAATCTACAAATCATAACATCTTCATTTAAGGTTTCTGATAGTGACTGGTTCATTGCTCTGTAGTGTGTCGGCATTCAGTGATGTGAGCTGCGAACGTTGTGTATATGACTAATTTAGCAATCAACCAGATAGCTGCAGTGCTGCTTTCTGATGTCGCTTGATCGGTCAGATGTCTAGCAGCATCTAAACATTCTATCGTATGAACTACCAAACTTAGGTGTGATCCCACATTATAGTGGCTGATGGACTAATGAATCGAACAGCTACTATTCTGCTTTCTGAGAATTAATAATCGGTGAACCAGTCACAGGCAGTCTTGTTAGATCAAATTGAAACTAAGGGGGGCACCTCAAAGAAACCGGTATTTTTACAAAATCGTGCGTTTATTTTTACATGTTCAAATTTTAGTCACCTTCACAGTGGTACCCACCTGATGGAATGCGCATGTCAAGCCATTTCTTCCAATCGCAAATATCACTTTCAACTCGGTTGATTTACGATGCCTTTCAGTGCTGCCGCCTTTTGTTCCCGCCCTTCTACATTGGCGAACTAGCGCCTCGGTGGCTCCGTGGCGAGAGCGTCGGCCTTCGGATCCCCATGTGGCGGGTTCGAATCCGGCCGAGGTGCCCGCAATCTGACGGAGGCTTATTGCGGAGAAGACGCCGTGTAACCGAGCTTTCGGTTGCACGTGCAAAAGATCACCAGGTGGTCGAAATTAATCCTCAGTCCTCCGCTGGGGCGTGCCAGATGTCCATCGTTGGTTTGGCACGCAAAACCCCCAAATTTGACTTTACATTGGCAAACTGTTTCATATTGAGAGCTTCTTCAATCCGGGGAAACAAAAAGCGACAGAAGCTCTGAAGGGTATCAAAATTGAGGAGTTCAAAGGCTATTTTGAACTCCTGGAAGGAATGTCCTGACAAGTGCATTGCATTCAATGGAGAGTATGTACTTCAAAAATGATTGAAATTTGAGTGTCTAAAACTTGTCTTCTTCCTAGCAAATGGCGAGTTGCTTTCAACACTATTTAGAAACTTTGTCTTTCGTAATATACTTTGTGTAGAAAATAAAAAGAGGCTATGTTTTCTTTATTCAGCTTGCACTGTGGAAGCATTTGCCGCATTGTTCCCAGGATGTTTCTTGAGCGGTGCATTTTTCTCTTCCTATTTTTCCAGGGGCATCTACTTTGTCTCTGAAGGGAGAGAGGAGATGGACTTCTTGGTGCACGCCATCCAGAGGGAATGGTCAGCTTCTCTTGGCTCTTTGCACGTCCACAATGTAGATTTTCGTTTCCACTGATGCACGATGTTTGCTTGCACTGTGTATTGTTAATTTTTGGATCCCTGAAGTCTTCTGTAATTCTCTGGGCCGGTTATACCTCTGTACAGTAGAGCCTGTTGTAATATAGGATAGAGTGAATCAAAGTTTCAGGATGCTTCTACTGGTACGGGCATTTGACGTACTGATGTAGTGAAGAATTTTCCTAAAAAACAATTTGTAAACAGTTACTTCATCTTGGGTTTACTCTTATACGGCGCAGATAGTCGGGGAAGAATGCACTCTATGGTGGGACACAATATCACGCACTAGTCAATCCAGTTCAATTCAATTTTATTCACTTCATAAGTGCGGGAGGAGGAGAGAGGAAAAAGGTTGCAAAGTGTAACTTGGCAAGGAGCTGTCCCCTTGACACAAAATCAACCAGCAAACAAATGCAGCGCAGCAAACGTTCACAAAAATAAAAGAAGCGAGAAGTGCTACATTTGTTTACACTGCCACGTGATGCTCCTGCACACCGAGACTAGGAATAGTCCCTAGCCTTAGTCCCTAGTCTGCAAGACTAGGGACTACAGTCCTCAACCGATTTTTCGGACCCAGAGGGGACCTCGAAATTGTCCAAATATTCTAGCGGTCCGAAAAATCGATTTCAGACAAATTATGAAATTTCCGCGCATATTCCACTGCGTATTGGCCACTTTCCACTTGCTTGAGATCAATTCTATGTTCTCGTGCAACTTACGCTTTATATTGTTCACTTTTCACTTGCTTGTTGATCTGTTTGATCACGGTGCTGCACTTTGTCTGCACCTTCGTTGGCACAAACAGCGAAGTTGAACTTAGCACCATTTGGCACAATTTTGGAGACAATGTTTAGTCCACCAAGCTCGCCTCAATACTAAGCCTATCAGCAAAAAACCTTTGCGCTCAAAGACCACAAGAACAGCAGACGGCCACTCTTCTCGCGGTCGCAGTCGAAAAGCACGGACCACGAGAAAAACTGGAAGAACCATAAGTATGGGCAGACCGCGGCCATGTGCGTTATAGCGGAAACGGAAAACCCAACTATAGCCTCAACCCAGCTTGTTTCTTGCATAGGACATGGTATTGAGGCTACAGGGTAAAATCAAAACAACCAAAATGGCGGCGAATAAGCTCCCGGCACTATCGCGGCGGCTGTTTTGTGGCTGTAAACTGAGGAAATCATGCAGATTATGTCCAAAATATCGAGCAATAAGCTTTACGACGTCCGAAATTTCGGTCAATGTTAAACATTAACTCTCTGGGGTGAGTGACGGTTCGGCGAAAATGTCCGAATCATCGGCGTCCAAAAAGTCAATCGGCGACTGTAGTGGGCAGATACGTTGGGTTCCCCGAGTTTGCCTCTCGGAACGGTGGCACTCAAAAGTCGCAGGTGGTGTCGTTGCGCACGTGCATCTTGCCAATCTTGTCGGGCGTGTATGGGAGGGTAACGTTGCCATGGGTCCCTTTCTTGTGCCAGGATGCGCATCTGCATGAGTGCCACGGAGGGAGAGGTGACCCGGGCCAAGAACCTCCTGAAGACCAACATGCTGCTCCAGCTGGACGGAACCACACCTGTGTGCGAGGACATTGGACGGTAACTGCCACCCTACCACTCTCTGGTTCCATCTAAGCAAAAAAAAACATGACAGTCATTTGTTTTCAAGGATTGAAGAGCTATTTCGCGGTTGTCATTGCCATAGCAATTTCTATTGTTTTCTGATCGTGCCGATTGTTTCTCTCGCCAGGCAAATGCTCTGCTATGGCAGGCGCATTCCCCTTCCCGAGCTCGAGGCCAGAATCGACGTGAGTAGCGCCGCACTGCCGGTCACTTATTACGGCCTAGTTCAAAGATGCTTCCAGAGAAACAGTTTAGCAGAATGCAGTCACGTTTCTTGTCACTTTTCATCAAACTGTCGTAGGAACAATTTTGTTTGAAGTGCGCCTCCGTCGACGCGTCTCTCGCAGGCTGTGACTGCCCAGACGGTGAGAGACGTCTGCACCAAGTACATCTACGACCGGTGCCCCGCTGTTGCCGGAGTCGGTATGTGCATTCTTTTGTACAGTGCTAAGTTATACAAATTGAATCGTACCACACGTCGTTTGCAGAACAGATTGGACGAAGCCTTGCTTCTGTAAACCTGCCGACTTCCTCCTGCCTAATGTCTTTTCCAAAGACCTGAAAGATGAAAGAGTTCAACTTGTTTGTGAACTCGGCTCTGGAATCTTTGAGAGATGACGGCTGTGACCCCGATTTCTTTTTCCACCCTTACTGGCCTTTGTGAGTCATAGGACTCGAGCATAAAGTAGAATTCAGTTAATATGTTTTTTGGGAGACTGCAATAAAAAATATTTATGATCCAAGGAAGGTGTAATGACTGATGCAAGAGAGCATTCGGGTTAGCTCGGTGGACTCGAAAATTTTGCTCGCTCTTTTTTTACTTCAAGTAAGGTTGACCCTAATATTTAAAAAGAAAAAAGTGGCTTCAAAAAATGTCAGCTTATATGAGCAGAAGTAGTTCTCCAGAGCCATGAAAGCCTGGCTAAAATAAATGGCATAGTCCACCCAAGGACGTTGTCACTTGTTTTCCGAGATCAAGCTAATTGCAATCTCCTGGCAAACATCAACAGGGTTC
This sequence comes from Ixodes ricinus, assembly GCA_037355805.1. Lineage (NCBI taxonomy): Eukaryota > Metazoa > Arthropoda > Arachnida > Ixodida > Ixodidae > Ixodes > Ixodes ricinus. Next base: position 51,837 of record JAZHYW010066243.1, read on the forward strand.
TGCTGTGCAGCAGCAAGCTGCCAGATTAATTCAAATCAGACAGCATCTTGCACAGCATGTTTGTATGTATTCTGACTTGGTCTTGGTTTTGCAGGACCGGTGGAGGCCCTCACAGACTATGCCAACGTCCGCAGCAACATGTATCGTCTCCGATTCTAGAGGGCCAGAATTCTCCCAAAGAAAAAGAAAATCGAGTCCTGTATAGTTGTCAGCTTTCTGTTAAATAAAGGTGCCCTTGACATGTGTGTGTCAATTTTTGTGTTAATTCATTATTGTGGTGCCCTTTTTGGTGGCTGCCCTATTTACAAATTTAACTACCCATTGAAAAATTCAGTATTCTGTTTCACTAGATGTGCGGTGAATGCTGCAGGTAGGTGTGCGAGATGTTACAATAATCAAATGCGGTTCCCGCACTTTTGCTTTTCTCCGTCGTTGCGCTTTCCCACTCGCAGAACTCGTAGCTGAGCATGTATGGATCACGTATGGTTTAATAGAAAACTGTTTTCGAGGGTTTTCCCTCTGAAAGTGTCATACTCTTTCATTGTAGTCTCAGGATTTTACATGATACTCGAGCCTTAGCATTTTGTTTTCAATAAGACTACATTTGAAATAAAATGACAATTTATGCAAGAACAGGTCTGCTAAAGCTATCCAATCTACATAGCAGTGACAACTGGGTCGTTATGTCGAGAGTAATCTACTGCTGAGGCACATTAGTAAATTTCTGCAATTGCTCGAGGGGATCAGAACAACGGGGTTGTCAGCTTCCAACAAGCGCATGGAACTTGCTCGGTAGCATGGCTATGCGAGTTATTTCTTGAAGCGAAAAGCAAGCACCAATTTGCGCAGTTCACCTGACTCCATAACACTCCAGGATAAGCCTCGTCATATGGACATGCATGAAATTACGAGTGTGTCAACACCATTGATACAATTAGTTTGTGTCAGTTCACACATTCAGCGGAGCACTACAAGCATAGCGCTGGCCTCGGCTAAGCGCATGCTGACCAGAGCGTTCAGCAGCTTTATTGCACCGCCTAAACTGTTGCTCATTGCAGACGATAAGTAGCTGACAACAGTGCTCCATCAGCGCTTTGCTGCATGTGCCTTTAGAGTGCAGGACAAGTTGCCCCCGCTGCTCTTTGCACTTCAGCAGAGGGAATGCTGGAGAGGAGGCAAGCACGGACTTTCCTCCTCTCCAGCGTTCACTCTCCTAAAGTGGAAAGAGTTGAGGACTTTACAGGAGGAGCCTGTCCTGCACACTGACGTTCCCAAGAACTTCTTTCTGGTGGGGTTTACATGAGCTAGACTATTTGCTTCGGGCATATGTATTCTCCCCTGTTTGTCGCAAAGCTGTCGCCGCAAGAAGAGCTGAACCAAATACTGCGGAACTTTGAACGTCACAGTGACACGATACCAAAGAGCACAGCAGCCGGCGAGCACAGGAGGCTGGAACTGTGGGCTGGGGCTGGAACGCGGCTGGAAGACTTGAAGAGCGCGTTCGAAAGAGGCGCAATTTTATTTTGTCTTGGATTGGATTTCGCATTTTGCTTGGCCACAAAATAAATGTTCCAAGAAAATCAGTGTCATAGCACAATTGTTAACTATTAGTAAGATACATTGTAACTAATATAAAGAAAAAATATTAGTGGATACACATTGCGCCAGCAGAGCTTGTGTGTGTGTGCATGTTTGGCTAGATTTATCATTGAAGCCGCCGCAATCCAATCTAATGCACACCAGCAACAAGACGCAAACAAAACAGACGCGTTTGATGCTGATTTGATGCGGTTCGATGCTTGGCGGAGTGCAGAATCAGTGGGGGTTCTTGGCGTGATTCAAGCTGGGAGGCGGTGTCCCCGACAGTCATGAGCGTCGAAAACAGACCACCTCGTCTGGAGAACCTGGACAACTCGTCGGCGCGACGTCCCGCCGATGAAGAGGACGCCAACGGCGGGGGGCGAGCGGCTCTGCGTCACCCGTCGCGCCCCCGACCTCGCGGACTCCGACGACGACGACCTTCCCGACGTCATGACGGCCTCCTACAGCGAGATCTGTCTGGACGAGGACGACGACGGGGATCTGCTTCCGGGCGAGATCTCCGACCTAGCCGAAGTCCAAGACGCCACGCAGGGCATCAACCGACTGGTCGACGAAATCAACCGCGAAGAAGACCGTGACGGCGCCCAACCGAGGCCGCAGACGCTTGGCCGAGGTCGCCTCCGGTGGCTGGGTCGTCGGCCCGCTGCCGGCCCGTGTCGGACAGTCAGGCGACCAGTCCGTGCTCGTCCATGCTCAGTGCCGAAGAGGCGCTCGAAGACGGGGCTTTGGTGCACGGGAGGTACGGCAGCGAGGCGAGCGGTCTGTCCGACCTTCAAGGGACGCTGACGTACGAGGGTGACATGGTCAACTTCGTCGCGGAGGACTTGCAGGAAAAGATCAAGCTGAGTAGCCCCGTCACCAAGTTGGCAGGTGGGTTCGGTGATGTGCCTTCTGAAGAAGGTCCTCTAGATGCGTGTCCCACTGAGCGGATATTCGAGCAACTCTCTCGCCAACACGAGACAGACGATTCGTTGGCAAGCTTTCAGAATGCTGCATTGGGAAAAGTTGGGATTGATGTGGCAAAGGGAAGAAAGAAGGGGTAGAGTGGCAGGTCCTGGTGGCATACCAACGAGGCAGACTGAAACTGTAGTAAGGGATATTGACGAAGCAAGCGCGCAAAGACAGGTTCCTAAAAATAGGGAGGGGTCCCTGTGCAGAGGTCAACGAGGACAACAACCAACCGTCCCATGGCAGCTATGTGAAAGCTGGCCATGCAAAGAGAAGAGTGGTCAGAGGGCAGACATGGGTGAGCTCCGGAAATAGTTTTCGAAGGGGCACAAAACCTTTCGCAAATTCACTCGGTCTATAAAAGTGGTACTGTTGAGACATAGTCCATTAGGGATATCTATTGCCTATTGGAAAGGTAGTGGGTAGACCTCAACGTTTGAGGTCTACCCACTATTTTTTCAATCAGCCAATAAGAGCTTGGCGTTCTGACATCATCGCAGCCCCTCTGCAAGAAGCGGACAACCCTTTGACGGTTGTCGCCGTCCACTACTTTTTCAACCAAAGCCAATCAGAACTTGGCGTCATTCTGACGCCACTGCAACTCCTGCGCAGGAAGCAGACGACTTGCTCTCCGCATTGGTGAAGGGTCAGCTTGAACTTACAGAAATTAATGAAGAAAGGATGGAACAGGACAAAACCGCTGACTAACAACTTTGCTTTGGTACACTTCATGCGCATAATCAACTTTTTCAGAGGCTCTTCAAATATTGTTAGGATGATGCTGTTGGCAGCAGAAAGGACAGGGCAGGAAATGATAGAACAGAGGAAGGATTTATGGAGACCGGGCAAGTATGTGAGGCCTGATGCGAGATGGTCATGCATGCCACTGCCCTGTCGTCGTCAGCTTCCTAACAATACACACAAAAGAACTATTAGTTACAAAGGTGTTAAGTTACAAAGAAGTTACACCATTAGCAATATGTACCATCTAGCTCATCTAAAGCCTGTAACCAAGTGCTAAGTATGCTAGAAAATTTGAACGAGATGCCAGCCACCGAGGCCCCGAACGATGCGTACTGCTAGCACGTGTGATGCATGCAGTCCTCCTCAATTTGCAGAGGGCCTGCCGTCGTTCCCGACGTCGCGCTCCTCCACTCCCAGCCTGTACAAGCAGCTGCTCGCTCCGCAGCTTGCCCTCGTGGACCCCACGGTGTTGGCCGACCTGGAGGCCGAAGCAAGGACTGTGGCCGCTTCCGTCGACTCCCTGCTTCAAAGCCTCAGTGCAAACATGCACAGTGTCAGTACCTCGACTCTGACCACCTCTTGCAAAGGCAGCATCCACGCAGAATGCTTGCCACGGGCAATGTGCCTGGATTTTGCCTAGTCTTTGGTGCCTCGTGCCTGTTCCTCTTGGACTCCACCCAAGTCGATACTTTGGCACACTCGTGTGCAGTGCACCTCGAATGTAATGCCATCGCACAGAGTGTTAGAGGTTGACCTATAATATTGTCTTTTACCGGGAAAAATAACGGTTTCCAGTTTCCTTCTCTCCATTCCCTCTTGCACTCCTTTCTCCCCCCTTACAGGAATCTCTGAGCTACTCCCCACAGAAGGGAAGAGGGTCTCCTCTTTGTCTAATGGAGGGAAGGAATCGAGAAAGACTTTTCCTCCTTTCTGGCTGCTCGTCAGCCAGAAGGGGAGACGGTAGAGTTTTTTTCTCCCAAAAAGACGTTTTCCAGTGGCCGAGTTTTGTTTCCAAACGAATAGGCTAAAGAAGCGGTCAACGCACAGGTTCTTAATTATCTAGCGGGAGCACGTACAGTGCTCGCAAGCTGTTCAGGTTCAGAAGTATCAAATGAAATTTCTGAAGGCTTGAAAGTTCTCACCTTTCTTCTATTCGGTTTCATTTTGGCGCGTCCCCTTCTGCGCCATTCCAGCGGCTTCAGGTCCCTAACCGGAGGTACTTTACGAAGCTTCTCCGTCAAATGATCAGCTCTCATCCTCCGAATTTAATTCCAGAAAGCGTCGGAAGTCTCAATCGGAAGATTCAGTGGTCCCATTGGCACTGCCGCCAGAGCGGCCAGTATGCGAAGTGAGCATCACATGCGCAGAGCGTCTAATTTTAAAACCGTAAATAGCCCAGAAAAGCCAAACACCGCGTGAATATAACGTTTATACTTCACTAAAGACATAACAAATAGCAACACCTCCCATGGTGCAGGCAGTTTCACATTTAGACAAGCACTTTCAACATGGACGGCGGCGACCGTCAAAGGGTCAAGCTCGAGAGTTACCGTGGCTGCTGTTCAAAGTGTGTGGCAATTGGAAGAGAAATCTCTGGTATTTTCCCCGGGGAACGTACAAGCCGCCAAGATTGCGGGGTTGCCAGTGGTCATTTTGTGCTAGGCAACTGCACGGCGGCGTTAGGTGGGGCCTAGGAACAGGCAACAGAAATTATTTTTCGAGCTCCCCCGGATTGTGACCAGAGGAGGCACATATTCGGAGAACTTGGCGAATAGTTTCGAGCCCACAAGTATGGTTGCCAGAAGGTGCATTGGCATCGCTGGGCTGAACCCTGTGCACCGGGTATCTGCTGGGCCTCCAACAAGACTTCCCTGGCCAACTTCCCCAACTCGCATCACTGCGAGTCGGGCTCATTTCTCCTAGAGGACAGCGCTTGCGCCTTTCCCGGTCGTCAATAGTGGATCCATGCAGTGCTGCCTAGCCTCATGTACACATCACCGCTTTTCCCAATTCTCTCGTTGAGCTTTGCCATCCTTGCCACGGGTTGGGGATCCAACAGTGACATAATGCGCGGATCTTGTCTTCTGGGTGCCATTGGCCAGACACTTGAACTGAAGGCGGGCATACTTACGGCTCCAGCCAATTCAGCCAGTGGCAACAGGGCCAAAGGAAACCAGCCAGCAAACGCGGTTTCCCTGGGCTTGCTGGGCCGGGGCAATGTAAAAACTGACAACCGCAACCCCAGGAGCAAACGGCAGTGGTGGTTTTGTTCTTCCAGATCTCGTCCATGACCGTCGACTGCATTCGCCTGTACGAAAGAGGAATGTGCAAGACGTGCGATGTGGCAGACTCCAACATCAAGGTGAGTGCATGTGGAAGGAATTGAGCAGTGAGCTAAGCATGTATCTTCCAACGACCAATGATGATCCAGTGCCCTGTGAAAGCCAGGTCTCTTAGTTTAACATGAACCTCAAGGAAGTTCCTTCTCAGTATCCTACATTAAAAAAAAAAAAAAAGGATTGTGGTCAGCAAGTTTCTGTTTTTTTTGGACTGGTCAAAGTGTCTACAGTATTTGTTTCGAAATTGAAACCAGGGTTTTTCATGTTTGTAAAATCATGGCGACAACCATTTGGAGTGAGCTATCTTTTCAGCAATATGTCGTGCAATGTAAATAATAAACTTGTCAGTGAACTAAAATACTCCGGATATTGAATGCTTAAAATAAAAAAAGCAAGAAAAAGTTTAATTGGGCAATTTAATTTTTTTGCACAATCCTTTTATTGCCTGGAAAGATCTCTGGCAATCCTCATGATGCACAATCGACTATGTGCTTCCCTGCAATGCGTCGGCGCATAGGAAGCAGCCTTCTTCTCACGCATGCTGCGGCTTTTCACTTTTGTTACGACCACCTGAGAACAAGGGGGTCATGCTGCCAACACTTCAGTAAACTGTTCCTCCACTTGTGCCGATGCTGCTTCCAGGCAATGTACCAGCTGATGGCCAAGCACGAAGAAGTGAGCAACTCCATGAAGCCCCTGTACAGCCTGGCAAACCAAGTGTATCCTCCCTTTACTTGCATTGTGATAGGCCTGGGCTGCCCCCTACACACCGATCTACGTGCAACAGTCTGCATGTTATCTGTGTATCAGTTTCTGGGAAGCTTCTGTATTTTAACATGCCAACATTTTTATCATGAATTTGAAGACAGCCGATTCACAACTGGTTTTTGCCAGTAAGGTACGTTCCTCGGCTAGAGAGTGCATTTCAATACAAATAGTACAAGACGAGGACAAAGTAAGACAAGACGGGCACTTGGACAAGCAAGGTACTGCTTGTCCCGTCTTACTGGCTTGTCCTTGTCCACCTCACGCTATTTTATTTGCATCAGATTGCGCTAATTTCATACCATGTGAAATTCTCAGAAACTGGAAAATTCCTCACCAAGTTGAAGTCATTATTTACGCTGTAACTGCATACTAATGAAAACGACATTTCCTCTGACCCGTATTTCAGCAAAAACATCAAGAAGCTGTTGGATCACTTCGAGAATGCCGTGGAAGGAAAGACCTGACACCGAACGTTTTCAGAGAGCATCATATTTTCTTTATTTATGGCGTCTATTAAAAGATGTTGCATTATTTATGTCCGACCAGCGAACCTGTAACGAGTTTGCTGTATGACTTCCTACATCCTACGTTGCTGCCCAATAGGAAACAACTGAGCAGGCTTGTTTTCCAGAGGTCGAGAGAACACAATGGAACTTAAAGCCCACTGCAGGATGTTACTTTCAGCTTGCGCTCAGATCCGGTTGTTTAGAGCGATGGTGGTAAAGCAAGCCGTCACACACAAGTGGGTCGCACGTCCCGCAAGATGTCCGCACGTTGCCACACAAAACCGTGTCCGTCACGCGTTGTACTCGACGGAGCGGGAAGGGTCAGTGGGGAAGAGCCGCTGGCACTGCGTCATGAGTCGCTTGAGGGCCTGCAAGAGAGCACCGTCAGATCCCGTAAGAACGCCCACCCAAAATGAAGAGATAAAACGGCGAAAAATATGGGCTAAGTAATATTTGGAAGGCAACAGAAAAATTTCATTAAAAGGTTGGCGATAAACATTGAGGTACTCGCTATGGGCTATGTGAAACGGGAACCGATATCGTAGGTCCTGGATGCAGCTAGTTCGCATTCCATGATTTCACTACGAACCCCGTGCCACGGCAACGGATATTACAGACTGCAGATACACCAGATTCGTGCCTCACGGCACAATAAACGTGCGGAAACACGCCGCAAACTCGGGTGTCATGAAAACTAATATCGCGCAGATCGTGGACAACAAACGCGAGAACCCGCTATAAACTCGCTTGTCGCATACATACTGCAAATTGCACAGTTGATGCGATTCCCGTCGAACGCCGTGCGATATCTGACGAGAATCTAGGGTGTGCGACGTTTCTGAATTTTATGTTTTACATATTCAGCCAAAAAAAATGGGAGGGGCAATCTTTCGGGAAGGGCGTCTGTGCAAGATTTCACGGTATACATTACAAACATGCGGCCACCCTTTCACAAAGGCCTTACCTGGATGAATTTGCGTTGCGTTTCGTCGTTGAGGACGTCTGCCGCACGTTGCAACCTCAGTCAAGGAAAAACGCCTTCAAGAACCGACCAGCGAAGCATTCAGCATTAGCCACACACTGTTTCACCGTAACATGCGCCAGAGCCACCAAGTATGGCACACCTCGGAGTGACGACACCCGGCCATCTTAAATTTAGCGTCGTCAATCATCCCCAGGCTTCATCCAAAGTTGCAGAACGCTTTCCTGTCACACCGGAAACACCAAAAACAGTCCGCAACAGAGCGAAGCGTTATCGCCTGAGCTTCCCGACACCGCATAAAAGCCGAGGAAGTCGCACTTTCGAATCGGCAACTACTGTTCATTGCACCCACTCAGCATTGGGCAACAAAATGGCGGTACCCGCAACAATTCGGGAACGAAGTGTCGATACTCTAAGCGTAGCACAGTGGCTCTGCTGCGAGCGAAGCGGAAGATGCAAATCGGGCTCCATGCCTCGAGCATACCAGTCGCATGCACGTGCTCGTGGAAGGAAAGTGCCGTTCGAGCCGGTGCGCTGGCGTCTGCGACTTCGGCTTACGACAGACCCGAAAGCAGCAGTCACTTTGCTCAGCCATCGTAAAAAAGACGCGTGGTGGGGCTGCAGGTTCCCCAAAGGATACGGGCGATGTTCTGGGAGAAGATCTTCTCCCGACCTGTCCGCGCGTGGATGCCCACCATGGTGACGCCTATGGGCCACGGGGCATTGCCAATGGCCATCTGCAGGTAGGCGTCGTTGGCCTGCAAGCCAAGGAAAGTCCTTCTGTCACGCCTTCGCCGGACCTCGCTCGCGTAGGAAGCCGGACTGCGAGCCTGCTTGGCATTCTGCCGTCTCAACGGACTAATGCCGCTTCTAATGCGTGGTCTCCATGGGGACGATTCGAATGATTTTGACTGGAACCATCCGGTTTTAGCTAGATAACCTATCTTTAAAGTGTGTACACGAAGCGATGCTGTTAGCACGAAAATAATGGCGGCATTTTGTCGTTAGTTAGAGTTTTGAGAGTAAGGAAATCAAAGGAAGCGTTGCTGAGCTGAGGGCTCGGTATGTCTCCTTTGTGCATTTTCTCGCATTTTACTCGTGCGAGGTATTCGTGTGAGGTGTGAAGTACTTCAAACAAGTTCTTTCTGCCGTGCTATATTGTTTTATGGTATGCTTTGAATTGTAAAAAAAAACAAAAAAACTGGTAATTTTTCTTTCTTTTTTTTGTGCGCCGCTAAAGTTTACAATTTAGGACGAAGAAGGACGACACTTGCACACCTCTAGTTTACAATCTAGATTTGTCCTAGATAGTGAACTTTAGCAGCGCAGAACAAAAAATAATGAAACACCAACTAGCCCAAACCCAAGCTTTATTAAGCTGGTAATCACTCGTTTGCACCTTGTGTGTTAATATTAAATTATATTAATTATTCTGAGCACCGCTCACATGATTTACGTAAGGGGCGAGAACAAACAACACGCGGAAGGTGGTAAACAAAACGTGACGAGGAGCATCCCAAAAGCAGGAGATCCTTTTCCAAGCTATGTGGCAAGTGAAGCTCGAATGATAGAATTGACTGAAATGAAACGTTGCCTAGCCTTGCATTCTCCCCTAATCCCTTTCCCACAAAGGGCCAAAATGAAAACACTCAAAATCTGAAAAGTGAGCGCTGGAGGGCCAAAGAGAGAGACGGGGCACCCACCCGGACGTACTCCCTCTGGAGCATGTGCTTGACGATGCGCACCAGGTGGTCGAGGATGTCCTCCGGGATGGTGTTCTTGCGCAGCCGCTTGAACAGGGGCCGCAGGTACGCCTGCGTCTGGTTGTACGTCGCGGAGGACATCTTGCCCCGCATCGAGGTCTTCTCCGCCTCCGCCCGCGAGTTCAGCTTCTCCCCCACAGCTGCAGGATGAACTTGAGGGCTGTCAGGATCATCTCTGCGTCCTTGCCCTTGTTCCGCCGCTCCCCAGCTCGTTGGCTATGTTCTACGCGGGTGTGGCGACACAAAGAACGGCGTTGGCGCTCTTTTCAAAGGACGAAGCTTCCCTTGTGGCGCAGGTGCTTCAAGCACTTATGCCGTCGCATCAAGGCTACTTAACACACCTGCGACTGCATGTGGCCGTCTATCAGTCGTATGCACCCGCAAGTGCGCCATCTATCGGGCAGCTATGGAACACTTGCAGTTTCTGTATCTTTTGGGGGTTTTTTTGCGCATCACTTTTTTGGGGGGGCTTGAAAAACTTCTGACAATGTTACAAACGACATTTCTCGTAGCTTGTACGTGCATATGATCTCGCAAATACCGCAAAGCCTTCGCTCTGGTGAACTGAAGTTCCAGGGCCACCTCACGGATGTTGCCAGCATGCCAGTGTGTTTTTTCATTGTAAGAGATCGCAAGAACTTCGTGGCAAGCAGTCGCAAGTGTGTCAATGGGCTTTTAGGATGTGTCTAGGTTCAAAAACTTGCAAGAGCAACTGAATGAATGCAGAAACGTGTTTATCAGCAGCAGCTAGCATATGCACTGCCACTATACTCTGTTTCACCGTAACTTGGCAAACAGCAAATGCTATGGCCCCAGAGAGCCAATCCAAGTGTGGGTGCCCCCTCCTGTGAAGGGCTACTGCATGGGTTGCTCCTTGCAGTAGCCTTGGCTCAAGGAGGACTGCGCTTTTTCCAATAATCTAGATGAACCAGCTGGCCAGAATGTCCACCTTGCTGCTGTTTCGGATGTTTCCATGTCACGAAAAGTGCTACTTATCTAAAAGCAAACATCCAGACAACTGTAATGCACCGCACCAAAATTATCGGAAACTTGGCAAAAAATTACTGCTTGACTGTACTACCGCACGCAACTACAAATAAATTGGAGAAAGTACTTGCAGTGAAACGAAGGTAATGCAAACCACTGACAAGTTGGAAAGAATAGCGTGTTAAGCGACAAATGAGACTAAAAAGCCAACTTGCGTCATCGTACAGAATCAACTTTTAAAAATGTTACTCCGTTGCACTTTAAGTTTGACCGCGGTCACACACAGTGAACGCGCCGTGTTCCTGCACTTTTTCCTGCATGTGATTAGTTTAGCCAGTGATAACAAACCAAAAAAGAAAACGAGCGCCGTGACGACGCACTTTTGGCGCTGTTCTTCGAATCGTAGCGTTGTCTGCGGTCAAACTTAAAGTGCCACGGAGTAAAAGTTTTTAAAGACGCTTCTGCACAATGACGCCAGTTTGCCCTTTTGTCTCATTTGTCAATTAACACGCTATTCTTTCAACTTGTCAATGGTTTGCATTACCTGTGAAAAGGAGTTTAGGAAGCATTATGTCGTGTTTCAGGAAGTACTGAAGCAATGCTGACAACCTGTTATAGAATATTCCCTCGCTAGTTCATGCTTTTGTCGAAGGACTATGCAACCCGTTTTTCTCGCGAACTAGGAAGCGCCTTCGGCTGTCAGCAAACCGCCGTGACGGACGCGCCGACCGGATCACCTGAATGTCGTCGATGGTGGTGCCCTCGCTGTCCACCTTGACGTCGTGGATGGACTTTCCGTCTTCGGTCTTGCCCTGCGACTTGAGGATCTCATCCAGGTAGATCTGGTCCACTTTCTCCATGGCCTCCTGGAAGTCATTGCGCAATCCCCGGTCCACTTCCGGCTCGAGGATCTCCAGGCGCCGGAGCCGGTGGAAAGCCTCCGTCTCCGTCTCGGCAAACAGCAGCACGGGCTCTCCCCGCTCCCGCAGCCGTCGGACCACCTGGAGTCGGAACAGAGAGTGGACCAGTCGGCAACGGAGAATGATTGTACGTGAAATATAAGGCAACTTTATTTCCTTTTCCTTCCACCCATGTTTCTATCATGGAAAATGCCGTAAAGGTCCACAATTGTATCGGCCACTCTTAAACTATGGTGTGGACGAGATGACGCCCTGGTCCCTCCAAGGGACAGCAGAAATCGGTTTCTTATTGAATTGCACTACGATTTCCTACAGAGGTGCCCATAGGCGACGCATTTGTTATTTGAAAGTGTCAAAACATGAGCTCATTTTAATCAATGCGGAGAGCAAGTCGTCCGCTTCTTGCGAAGGAGTTGCGGTGATGTGAGAAGAATGCTGAGCTCTGATTGAAAGGATAGTGGGTAGACCTCAATGTTAGGTGCCTCGAGGTCTGCCACCTATTTTTTTTCAACCAGCCAATGAGAGCTCGGCATACTGGCATCATCTAAACCCCTGTGCAAAAAGCAAACTAACTTGCGCTCACGCATAGAAAAAAAAAATTAGAAAAACTGTTTCCTATAAACAAACATCCAGCTAAGCCCTTTTTTCTTTCTGCGATAACAGACTGACACTGTAGGCCACTGAGGCATTTATTACCAGGTGGAAGGAAAACAACATTTTATACCCTTCATAAATGTTGCTAGCTGGTCCACCATTTCAAATGGTGGCTTTACACGAGCGAGGACATTGAAAAGGGATGAATTTTGTTTTTTGTCATTTTTTATGTGGGTTAACTCATCCTTCGATATTTTTGCCAAAAACATGCACCATCTGATTATGCCCCTGTGCTCATTGCAATCTGTTGACAAACCGATTTATTGAGTTCCTTCAAAAGGAAGAGTGTGCCACCGAGTCCATCCTGTGAACAAACTCTCGAGCTTAGTTTAAAACTACCATACACTTTTTCATTAGTCGTCACCCGGGCTAAAAATGCCAAAGCCACGGGCTGCGGAAACGTGTGTGGCATCTGGTATGTCGCATGAGAGCTACTGCGCGTACTTGGAACTACTTCTACAGCCCAGTAGACAAAGGTGGCACAGTGCACAGTAGGCAGTTATCAGAATGGTCTATTAAAGATCTTCAAGAGCAGCACAGCTGAAGGGGGAGGCCCGGGCATACCTCCTTCCTGGGCAGCACTCGCTCATCCTCCTGTTTCCTCTTCAACAAGCTGGCAACAGAGAGGGACGTCGAGGCCTGCAAAAGATGTCCACAATGGGCACTGCAGCAGATGGGGCAAAAACACTGGCTAGGTGGCGCAAACTGCTGCCCAATTGGAGGGGTTCAGCCATATGCATGCATCCATCCGTCGGCGACAGGCAGTGCGTGTGCAGCAAGCATGGAGGTAGGGAGCCTCTGGCGGCGACATGACACCACCAGAGATGAAGCCAGAAGAGACTTCTGGTTTAGAGGGACACGCCCCCAACCATGACCAAAACCAAAGATGCTGGTGGATGGAAAGGACCGCTGACTTGGCGCCAACCAGCGCCAACAGCGGTTTTGGCTGGGTTTTGGTCATCCTTGGGGGCATTCCCACCGACCTCTACTTCCGGCTTCACTTTAGATTTTTTCGTTGGCTGGCTTGAGCAGGTATGTCGACTCCTCTACTTTGTACCCCCATGGCAGCAAGACAATTGGTTCCAGCACATTACAGCGAACCTGAGGTGCACTCAGTCAAAACTAACTTCAACTGTGACTACCTCGGCCCATTTGGAAATTCGAAATCGAACTCATTTGCGAACCACCAAGAGGCAAAATAGGAGTGTCGCATTCAACTTTTAATCAACCTCTTTCCTTTTTTTTTTTTTGCTTTTGTGTGTGTGTGTTTTTACAAATAGCTATTCGTGACGGCACCTACGGAGGTGTGCTAAAGGAATGCGGAAAGAAAGAAAGTCGCCAAGAAAGAAAAATATTGGTAATCTGTAAGAAGCAGGCTCTATCTAATGCTTGGGCAAGGAAGTCTGTGAGCAAAACTTAACACTGGCCGCGAAACTTTGGAGAAAGGTTTGAGAAATGCACAACTTGGCTGCTCCTCCAAGTTGTAGCCATGCTCAAGCTTTAAGTACCTCGCCCAAGAATCGAAGGCGCTGCAAAGGCGGTGTGGGCAAGAAAAGCAGGCCAGGCATACGTGTCGAGGGCGAGGTTCCTCGAGCCACACTAAACGCTGGCTCACACTTGCGTTTGCTTACGACCAACTTTTTGTGTTCTCGTACGACGAGAGGATGCAATGGCACACTGGTGCCATCTATGAGGTGACCCCGGAACTGCCTTTCGCTAGAGCAAAGGTTTTTGCCGTATTTACGAGATCAAATTATGTACTACCTATGAGAAACGGTCGTTTAACACATTGTCAAAAGTTTTTCGAGCCAATAAAGAAAAAATTATGTGAAAAAAAAAGGGAAATGTACGGAAATCGCAAGTGTTCCACGGCTACCCATAGATGGCGCCAGTCTGTTCTTTCGTAAGAGATCGCAAGAGGTTTAACGCACTCGGACGCAAGCAGTGTCATATGCGTGAACCAGCCTGTAGCGGAGCACGGCAACCGCTTCTCGGCTGTCCGCGAGAAAAGCTCCATCGTCACCTGATCGTCTCCTTCGTCGGTCCCCTTGGCCCTCCGCCGCTCCAGGTACTCCTCCTCAGTCTTCTTGATGAGTTCTTCGCGCTTGAAGTATTTCTTGTTCGGCCCCTGCACGTCGAATGCAACCATTGGCGTCAGTGGTGCCTCTCGTTCCCACATACCTACGGAGCCCGCCAGGCAGACGACGACAAATATGGCCGTCTTGTGCAGGACCGGTCGGAATATTGTACCTAACGCTAGGATCATTGGTCCCCTCACGCGGAACAGTAAAGTATCCGTGCAAACCACACTTTGAACAGACTTTCTCGGTGCCAGGTTCTCCCGTAGGTCTGACAGTGATCCAAACAAAACGGTGCGAAGGCAGGACAACTTACGATGAGATCTTTGCTTTCCAGTTGACGACGCTTGCGTTCTATTTCGGCTTTTAACACGTCCATCATGCGGACCACAAATGGGAACAGGCCATACGAGCTGTTTACAAGGTAAATGACGGAACACCAACAACAACGCGGAAAACGACGCACACGCAACTCGAGAGTATGGAGAGACTCGGATGTGGATCGGATTGGATTCCAGTTGGATAGGAAATGGAGTCTTACCCAGCGTCCTGACGAAACCGCCAAAACCGCCGTGCACGAAGGTGCGGGAGGGCAAACAAAATAGTTCATTTTGAGGTCGGGGGAAAACAAAAGTACGTGGGCGCGTTTGGGGGCTAAACAACCGCACAAATGCGCAAAGAGCAGACGAAAAAGAAAAAATTAGTCGTTAGTTGCTTGTACAGTGGGGGGTTTGTCTTGCCGGAACCATGGCGACATTGTTACCTTTTTTTGTAGGTGAGACACAACTAGGGGGACTTTGTGGACAGTGTGGCCAGACCTTGATACAAGCATGTCTAAGTTTGGAGAACTTTTTTTATGAAAATGGTTATTTTATTTTATAAACAGTTGCAATTAAAAGAAACCAATTCTAATCACTGAAGAAGTTAATAACTTATTTGTTTTTGTACTGTATTAACTGAAATAACCAATCAACGCTGCCCTTAATTCGTCCCTTAGCCATCACCATCCAATCCGAAGCCAACTGGCCAGCCTGTCGCGCATGCGCACACGAGTCGAACCTCAATACAAGGTTCGTCGAATTTTCCACTAAAAGTTCGAAAAAGTCGAACCTGGTCGAACTCGAACCTCGGCCGGTTCGCGACACCCTCTAGTTATCATGCAAGCCACGCTCTAGCCAAGATACAGCTGCTGAAGCCACCTGGCAGCCACCATCATCCATCCATGGCAGACGGCGTTTTGGCAGTTGTGGTGGCAGGCTGCCATCAAAATAGCGTGGGTGATATTCCGTGATTGATTGAAATTGTTTGACAAAACATGTTTTTAAAACCCGGCGTGAACGGTAGCCCGGTCTTTGAGGACCCGGTGAAAGTTTCACGAAATCGCGCAGCACCGGGGAAAAACAGCACAGCACGCATCGAAAGTCGCATCGAAAAAAGCATCGAAAGCAGACGCCGGTACGTAGTCTGCTTTCGATGCGAGCTGCGCTGCTTTCCCCGGTGCTGCGCTTTCGTAGAACTTTCGCCGGGTCCTCAAAGACGAGGCTACCGTTCACGCCGGGTTTCAAGAATCTGCTTCGTCGAACAACTTCAATCAAGCACGAAATATCACCCACGGTACAGTGTACTAGATCTACGGCTATTTTATGGCAGCCTGCCGCCATTGCGCTGTCCGCCATATTACTATGATGGCTAGAGATGATATAACTCTACCAAAAAGATGGCCGACCGTGGCCGCATTCCCGTCCATAGGCGGTGCTGGTCAAACGCGATCCAGCAATTGTCATTGAACTTTAGTCGAACCGGGTTTTAGGATCGAATCGGGTGACGAACCTTCGAACTTTTCACCAGATTCGACCGGTTCGACTTTGTGGACAGTGTGGCCAGACCTTGATACAAGCATGTCTAGGTTTGGAGAATTTTTTTTATGCAAAGGGTTATTTTAATTTTGTGAACAGCTGCAATTAAAAGTAACTGATTCTAATCACTGAAGAAGTTAATAACTTAATTTTTTGTACTGTATTAACTGAAATAACCAATCAGCGCTGCCCTTAATTCATCCCTTAGCCATCACCATCCAATCCGAAGCCAACTGGCCAGCCTGTCGCGCATGCGCACACGAGTCGAACCTCAATACAAGGTTCGTCGAACTTTCCACTAAAAGTTCGAAAAAGTCGAACCTGGTCGAACTCGAACTCTCGACCGAGTTCGCGACACCCCTAGACACAACTAGGGGTGTCAGCGAACCGGCCGAGATCTAGTTCGACCAGGTTCGACTTTTCGAACTTTTAGTGGAATGTTCGACGAACCTTGTAATGAGGTTCGACTCGTATGCGCATGCGCGACAGGCTGGCCAGTTGGCTTCGGATTGGATGGTGATGGCTAAGGGATGAATAAGGCAGCACTGATTGGTTATTTCAGTTAATACAGTACAAAAAATTCAGTTATTAACTTCTTCAGTGATTACATTAGTTTCTATTAATTGCAACTGTTCATTAAAGTAAAATAACCCTTTGCTTAAAAAAAATTCTCCAAACCTAGACATGCTTGTATCAAGTTCTGGCCACACTGTCCACAAAGTCGAACCAGTCGAATCTGGTTAAAAGTTCGAAGGTCTGTCGAACCGGTTCGAACAAGTCGAACCCCGAAAGTTCGACCGAGAAATCTGGTTCGACAAAGTTCACGACACCCCTAGACACAACTAGGGGTGTCGCGAACTTTTGTCGAACCGGATTTTTAGGTCGAACTTTCGGTCGACTGGTCGAACCGTCTGACGAACCTTCGAAGTTTTCACCAAATTCGACCGGTTCGACTTTGTGGACAGTGTGGCCAGACCTTGATATAAGCATGTCTAGGTTTGGTGAATTTTTTTCACCCGAAGGGTTATTTCTCTTTATGGACAGTTGCAATTAAAAGAAACCAATTCTAATCACTGAAGAAGTTAATAACTAAATTTGTTTGTACTGTAATAACTGAAATAACCAATCAGCGGTGCCCTTAATTCATCCCTTAGCCATCACCATCCAATCCGAAGCCAACTGGCCAGCCTGTCGGGCATGCGCACATGAGTCGAACCTCAATACAAGGTTCGTCGAAATTTTCACGAAAAGTTCGAAAAAGTCGAACCTGGTCGAACTCGAACCTCGGCCTGTTCGCGACACCCCTAGACGCAACTAGGGGTGTCGCGAACTTTTGTCGAACCGATTTTAGGTCGAACTTCAGGGTTCGACTGGGTCGATTCGTCGAACCCTCGAAACTTTTCACCAGATTCGACCGGTTCGACTTTGTGGACAGTGTGGCCAGACCTTGATACAAGCATGTCTAGGTTTGGAGAATTTTTTTTATGCAAAGGGTTATTTTATTTTATGAACAGTTGCAATTAAAAGAAACCAATTCTAATCACTGAAGAAGTTAATAACTTAATTTGTTTTGTACTGTATTAACTGAAATAACCAATCAGCGCTGCCCTTAATTCATCCCTTAGCCATCACCATCCAATCCGAAGCCAACTGGCCAGCCTGTCGCGCATGCGCACATGAGTCGAACCTCAATACAAGGTTCGTCGAATTTTCCACTAAAAGTTCGAAAAAGTCGAACCTGGTCGAACTCGAACCTCGGCCGGTTCGCGACACCCCTAGACAACAAGGTGTCGCGAACCAGCCGATGTTCGAGTTCGACCAGGTTCGACTTTTTCGAACTTTTAGTGGAAAATTCGACGAACCTTGTATTGAGGTTCGACTCATGTGCGCATGCGCGACAGGCTGGCCAGTTGGCTTCGGATTGGATGGTAATGGCTAAGGAATGAATTAAGGGCAGCACTGATTGGTTATTTCAGTTAATACAGTACAAACAATTAAGTTATTAACTTCTTTAGTGATTAGAATTAGTTGCTTTTAATTGCAACTGTCCATAAAATTAAAATAACCTTTTGCATAAAAAAGAATTCTCCAAACCTAGACATGCTTGAATCGAGGTCTGGCCACACTGTCCACAAAGTCGAACCAGTCGAATCTGGCTAAAAGTTCGAAGGTTCGTCGAACCGAGTTCGACCCAGTCGAACCACGAAAGTTCGACCTAAAAATCCGGTTCGACAAAAGTTCGCGACACCCCTAGACACAACCAGTACAACTGCTAGCCTGGGGTCTTTAACGTGCCTCATGCAGTAGCGATACACACCGCACACCGGTACCATGCTGATCGAAACGGGCAGGGGTGGGGATTGAACCAAAGATCCCTGGATTCTGCAGTGCGAAGCTTTCGCTCCACGTTGCTCAGAGCTGGTGTGCGCTAGCCCACTCAGCAAGTAGAAGTCGCGGTCAGTGGGATGCCCCTAAGGGTGACCAAAACATCTGGCCAAAATGCCAAATCAGGTCCTTTTCATCCAAGCTGTCTTTTGGTTTCTGGTCATTGTAAATGGACCCAACACTAGCTGCCTTGAGGTCTACCCACCATCTTTCTAATCAAGTCAAGCTCTCTGACAGCACTGCAACCCCTGCGCAAGAAGCAAACAAATGAGCTCAGCAAAACACCCAACCCCTCCCCTTAAAAAAAAAAAAGAAAAAGAAAGAAGGCTGTCTAAATGTTAGTAATGGTTAACTGAGGATGTTACCAACGTTTCTGTTTTACCTCAGTTAAAAAAAAGAAAAAAGAATGACGTTTACAACTTCCTTTAATGGCCGAATAAGAGCGCAGCTCTTGAGGAGGAGGAAGGGTACAGAGGGGACGAGTATTCCCCTCCTCCTCATCCATACCCTCTCTTCGTCTACTCCTCCCATGCTCCTCTTCCTCCTCCCTCCTGCATGGTGCATTATGGGAGACGTCCCATAATGCACCGCGGTGTTGTTTCAACACGGTGATGTTTTGGGAGGATGCCGAAACATATCGCCTTCATGACGTCACGACAATCTATGCGCATTGCATTATGGGATGCTTCCCATAATGCACCGCACGGTTACGCTGACGCCGCTCAAGCCGGAAACGGGCGCCCTAGAGCTGCACTCTAAAAGAAAGTTCCTATGCATGAGGGACAAAAGGACAAACACAAATCTCCAAACACGTCTACTTTTAAACTTTTCTAACCACCTCCTTCAGAGCCCACACAAAGCCGAGTACTTTTTGCGATTGTGCAAAAGCAAAACCAACCACGTTCCAAGTTTTTCTGTGTAGTGAAGAGATGCATTGTTTGCATTTCTCCTCCAAGAACCACCAATGTTCTGGTATTACACTCATGTCTTGCAAGATCAGCAAATGACCTACCCTGGCAGACTATTATTCGGCGCCATCAATACATAATCTCAACCAGTCTTCAAATAGGACAAGATTGTACTATTTGAACAT
Organism: Ixodes ricinus; assembly: GCA_037355805.1. NCBI lineage: Eukaryota > Metazoa > Arthropoda > Arachnida > Ixodida > Ixodidae > Ixodes > Ixodes ricinus. Next base: position 71,462 of record JAZHYW010066243.1, read on the forward strand.
ATTCTTAGACCTGCCAATATAAATGCTCTTATAACGAGTCTATGATAAGGAACAGCTAGTTTTTGTCCATACCTATGACAAAATTGGCGAGCTACTGTTCAGGAAACTTTCATTATTAGGCAGTTGTAAGTGGGGTGTGCCTGTTACCACACTCCTGATTTCCGACTTGGACTGTCTTATACTTTCATCGGAATGCTGTAGAAATGTGTGCTAGCCCGAACCAAAATTAATGTACTTACTTGCAGGTTAGGCCATTTTGGTGAGCTTCGTTTTGCATCATTGCATGCAAGCAAGGACCACTGGAAGGGACTCGACGGGTAAAGTCACCGTGGGAATAACATCTCAAGAAAATAATGAAACCTCTTTTTATTGAGAATTTCACATTTGTGACGTAGCAGGTGCTGTAAAAGTACACCTTCCAACTGCCTCCTTGTAAAAACCTCTAGTATCACAGAGTGTAATGAATGAATAGTTGACTTATAAAAAAAAAACTTCATACTAGATGACACCTTGTCACGGCATTGAAGCATGCGTATGACACGATTAAATTCCATCTGGCTCTCTTTTTGCAAAGCAACATACCGAACTGGCACAGTCAAGAAGCACAACTGGTTTGGCAGACACACTTGGTTTGGCAGCTAAAATCCAGCAAGCTGCTAAGCCAAGTCCCCAGTCTTCTGCACTTTAAATGGCCGTTTTTAGTTAGTCAAATTTGTGGTAAGGATGCTTACGCATTAAGTCACTCTGCAGTTAGAGGGTCAGCTCACATATTTCAGCGACACCCACAGGAATGTTCCAATGCCCTCTATAGTACCTTAAACATGGTTCCTCTCACTCGACGATTTGCAACAGCCACGCTATGGTGAGAACGCATCTTCGACTGGTGCGTTTAGTGTCCCATACAGCCCGAGCATCCAAGTGGTCTCAAAGTGGCGCCAAATCGCGTCGCAGCTGCTGTCGGACGTCGCAGTCCTGGCGGTTGGTCGTACAAGTTCCGGCCAAAATGACGAGCTAAGACAAGCGTCGTCGCAGCGTTCCGACTCGTAGCTGCCAAAGTTTCTGCAGAATATAAAGCAAAAGAGCAACCCGAGGCAGAACGGGCATCTGCCACGACCACCACCGCCGCTGTAACACCGCCAGGACCGTAGGAGGGAAAAAGCACAAGGAGAGTCAAGCGCGACATCATCGGGAGGAAACCGAGAGGCCACAAACGAGGACGTAAGGACACCTGTCGGAAACGCGTTCCAGGCACCATAGCTACGCTCGTGGACGCACTTCGTGCTTTCTTCTTGCAGTTCCACGTGGTGTCTCCACGAGATTCCATCCGACACCTTGGCCTGCAGGTTCCTCTTTGTGGCACGACGGCCTCAATAAGGCCACGTGGTCTCGTCCCACAAACAGTTAAAACCGTGAGCAGCAGTCAGAAGCAGATCGTTCCAGTGGATGCCTTTGGTGTCGCAACTGCCGGTGTCACATTTCGTCGTGTACGACCCTCGACGATCGCGAAGGGGCTCTGCTGCTGGGTCGCGACGCTTTGACGTGGTCGACGGCCTTCCGCAACAACCGGAGAAACTCGCCGACGTCGAAGCGGTACTTGGTGAATTTGGCGTGGGCTCCGAGGGTGGGGTGGTGGCCCTAGGGAAGAAGATTGCGACACTGTCAGCAAGAATCCAGCGAGCACTTAGGGCCCGTTCAAACGCCAGTGTTTACTTAGGACCGAGCTATAGTACTCTCTTATGACGAGAGAGCACGCTGGCGCCATCTACGAGGTGACCCTAGAACTGCATTTTCCTAAAGCAATGTTTTGCAGTTTTTGCAAGAAACGGTCATTTATAACATTGTCGAAGGTTTTTCGAGCCAAGAAAGGAAGTATGATGCTCAAAGAAAATAGGAAATATGCGGACACTGAAAGTGTTCCGCAGCTGCCCAATAGATGGTACCAGTGTGTTTTATCGTCCAGAGCCATATATGTAGGGAGTTCGGTCGTTAATTGGTAAAAGTAGGGCAAAAATAAAGGCACATTATTGACCGAAATTGTTTTAACGACCTTGGCCGCATTGATTGACAGCGAGCGATGAGGATGATTTTGTTAGGAAGTCGGGTAAGTATGTGTAGGCGTGTGTTGGCATGAGGGGAGGGTGTTATCGGGTTGATTGCTTTTGTGTCTATCCTGTTCTCTTTATGTTTAACTTGCTGTACCATGAAGAAATAAATTTTCCAACTGTAAATAAAAAACTTTAAAAATCAGCGCTGTGTTTGTGTTTTTCATCCACTGGTCCTCAGTCTTTTTGCTCTGTTTTAATACCATATCAACATTGTGAGTAGCAAAATATTAATTGGGTAGTCTTGACACCATCATAAATCGCCTGGCAAAAACTAAAAAAAAGATTTTTGGGGAGGTGTCGGTGTCTCTTTACACTGAGACAGCAGCCAAAGCTACAAGCATGAGCTAGCCCGCGCTCCTGGCTTTGAGACGCACATTTTTAGCACAAGGAATCGTTCTGCACAAGAACGCTTCAGACCAGCGACCTCAAGCTCTCGCGCTTGTGGCAGTGGCTGCAGTCTCGGTTTAAGGGTGAACGGAGTACAGCCACAAATATTCACCTAGCGGAGGCAATGAGCTTAACTTATATCTTCCAGTCACAATTTATAGGTAAGAATGTATTCAAGTATTTAATTTCAGCACGCTAGAGTTGAAGTTTGCGACACTTCATAACTGAAAGGGCAAGCGCACGTGACATTGACGTCACAGCGACATTCAGGGTGCACTCTACCTCTCTTTCGATTGCAGTTGCAAGCCACAGCAACTGTCGAATGGATGGTGAGAACTGTGGATGCAGCTCCGTGCAAATTTTGGCCCTAACACCAAATGCGCACCCCATGTTTGCAGTTTTGCCTGATGTTTCAGAAATCTTTTCTCGTTGGTGTCACCTTTTTCGGCTCAGTAAACGCACTGAGCAGCTTGAAAACTCCCTATTTCATCAATCTCTCACAATTATACATTCATGTACTTTTAGAGTCATCTAGGAGCAACAAATGCCTGCGCCGCAATGCGCGGCTCCTTCAAGGTCACCTACGTTAGTTTTACTTTGCAGGATCATCACAGAGGGGAATATACGGCACTGGCGGCTTTTCTCATTGACCAAACTCTCTCAATATACAGTGGAACCCGTTTAGAATTAACTTGCATACAGCGAATTATTGTCGATATCGAACTCATGGAAAATTAAATAAAAATCCATGTAAAAAGTAATTTTTATAACGAACAACACATTGGCTATATTGAACTTTTCCCCTCGGGAAGGCTTCCAAAAACGCGCAAACAATTGTCTTTTAGCCTGTCCGTTCCCCCAAAAAAGAAGTACGAAAGAAAGAAAATTACAAAAGCTCAAGTTGCAAACAAAATTGGAGCGAAGAGAAGCAATTCAAAGAAGGAGAAAAATAAAAAAACACTGCAGGCACGCACAAAAACAAATTTTCATCGCAAAGCGTTTGTTCACGAAGAGAAGCGATTCAGAAGGGAAGAGAAGCTAAAAAACAAACTCCTGCAGGCATGTAAAAAAAATAATTAAAAAGAACAACTTTACAGCGCGGTGTTACCAGGCGGGCGAAGAGACGAGAAAGAAAGAGAAGTCTCGCCTTACGACGAACACATCGTGGAAGTTCGTTGTAAGTGGTTTTTGCGTATACTGAACTGTTCGTAGCGTTTCCTGCTGTTCGTTATAAACGGGTTTGACTGTACAGTCAAGCCCGGTTATATCACACTCGGGTATTTTGAAAATATTGTTTATATCAAACATCCTCTTGAATATCACATGTAATAGTATAGGAACGTTGTCTTGTATCCATCTCCCATGGCGGGGACACTCGATATAGCCAACGAAGCCGGCCCTCCGCGCGCGTAGGGAGAGCAGGGAGTGCCCGCTGTCGGAACGGTAGCCTGCGCTCTTTCCTCAAACACTGCTGATGCTACGCGACTCCCTAACCTCGAAAATAAAATGAGCAAAAAATAAAAAGTCTTCAGCAAGTTGAGCGTGTTTACAACAATGGTTGTGCAATCGCACTTCGAATGCCTTATCTTTTTGTTTACTCTTTTTCTTTTGCGTTAATACCTTGTAATTTTTTTTTGCCCTTTTTTTTTTGCTGTAAATTGAGTAAGCTTTTTTTTGTTGCTTGCTTAACTTTTTTTTCTATGGATCAAGAAATTTTTTCATGCGCCTAGCTTTTCTATTTTTGTTTCAATTTCTTTTTAATATTTTCGTGTTTTGTCGCTTATGCTGTGTGAAGGTCCTGGCCAGCAGCACGTGTAAGCGTGGCGGTGTTTGCAGTCTCCGCCAACTACGCTCTACTATATTTAGCGGCTCTTAGATGCCATTTGGTAAGCTCCCATTTGTCGCGACCTTCGGTATTAACAGAGACGCCAGAAAATTTCAACTCGAGCTTAATTTAACGTTTTTTGTATATCAAATTATCGATATATCAAACTATTTTACAATCCCCTTTGAATTCGATATATCCGGGTTCAACTGTACAGCTCTGCTCTCGCTGTAGGCGATTCTAAGAGGTTTTGAAACGCACGGTTGTAAGCTGTCGCAGGTGTGGGAACCAGCCTTTAGTTAGTCTCTCTATGGTTTCCACTAAAGCCACTAGACAGGTTCACAGTAATGACACTTCAGGCACCGTGGTGCTTAAAATCATTGTTGCCAGTTCTTCTGAAGCATTTACTGAAGCTTTATCTGAAATCGTAGGAGACACTTCTCGGTCGCCCAGAAAAGTTAAAACAGCCCGAGATGGAGTAAGATGATGTTGCCAAGATTCCTGACACAGTGTCCAGACCCTGGGAGGTTGTATTTTCTAATTGTATCTATCACCAATTGCACCCGCTCTGCACTAGGCAACAAAATGGCAGCTCCCACGAGCCAGGGATGTTGAAAGTACTCTAAACCGGTGGTTCTCAAACTTTTTGGCCCCGAGGAACCCAAATCTGCTTTGAACGGCAACAGAAGAACCCTTCCCGACCTTGGCACTGACACAATAAAGCAGTGCATAAGTCTACAGACCTTGAAAACAATAATGTGGATATACTAGGAAGTGCCCGACTCACAGTTATGTACCAGTGAGTGGCTCAGACCTGCTCAACTAGCACTTAAACTGGAAGAACACTTTACCTGGGAACAGGAACGGTTGAGGAAATTTGGGAACTGGGGGAGCCCAGGAGGGTACTCTGGGAAGCTTGGTCATGGGGGTATTCTGAGGAACCCATGAGGGTACTCTAGAGAACCCCTGGGTTCCTAAAATTCAGTTTGAGAACTTATGCTCTAGTGTCCACTGCAGAGGGCAGTTTAGAATGTTTGTCTGCTACCAGGGTAAAAGCTGGTAGCAAACGAACGCTGGCTGGCCACGTCAATGCAGCTGGCACCTGGAGGTTACACAGAGAGGGGCCCACGTGCTGGGCAGCCATGAGGTCAAAGGCAGAAAGTGTTCACCTCGCCTTCAGGGTAGAGCTTGTCAGCAGCCTCCCAGGTGACGTACTCCACCCCACGCAGTCGTGCCAGGTCCAAGTAGCAGCCGGGGTCTTCGCAGTTAAAGCTAACGTTTGATACAAGGGTGCCTCTGTTAGTCTGCCACTGGCCAAAATGTGCTCGCACATGCGTATCTGGCATAAGCTACTCTTTCTGTTCACTTTATCGTCGTAAGATCTCAAGACACACAGATAGCCTTCGCAACATTGTCAGATTTGCCACAACTGCACTGGAAACTACATCCACTACTGAGCCTTGAGCAAGGCTCAACAGTTTTTATCGGAGAATGTGCTATAATAACAATAATAATAATGCTTTATTATTCTGTGAATCAGAACGACTGAAGTATCGATGCGTTGTAGTAATCTGCGTGCTGTGAATATTGTATAATCACAAATGTGCCATTCGCGACTAAACAATTTGCACAACACACAGATAAAAAAGCAATATGGTTATGATGAGTAAATAGAGTTTGCATTTAAGTTAGTAAAAGCATCTAAAGATGTATTTGGTGAAATGTCATTGAAAGACTTGAGTGATTGGACGTACTTTCTCCTGCGAACCAGAATAAAACAAACGGGCGTGTCCGCTGAAAGGCAGAGGCACGTGAAAGTTAAGAGAACACAGCAGGCTGCTATTAATTTAGCCGCGAATAGACCAATTTTTGTGAGATAAGCATAACGTTATGAAGGAGTCGCAAAAAACCGCCAGATGGCTAAATGTAGCTGGTCTCGCTAATTAATTATTTGTAATTAATAAAAATAGCTAATTTTTAATCGTATACAAGGAGGAATATATGTGCCCTCCCGCTGCACATTCTGCATCTTCCAACTTTACACGCAGGATTAGAGTTTGTTTCTTTCCCTTTCGTTGAAGCAGCTGCATAACAGGAGATAATCTTGATAAACTGCTGAGGTTATTTGTTTTTAAACAGCGTTTTTTTCCTATTGTCTTCAGCATTATTGAATTGTTTCATTAAAAAATGAAGAATATTATTATTATTAACTCACATCTCGAAGAGAACGCCCCAGTCGGGTTGGAAAAGCACGTGGGTCAGGCCAGCTCCATGCATTCCAATGAGAACGTCGGTGTTGGCAGTCACCTGCAACGCCCCACCAATCCCACCCTGAGCCGTGCATCGAGCCACTCGAGAGGTGCGAGTGGCAGGTACGTAAACTGGGCGCACCTCGAGCTGGTGCATGAAGTCTGTGGAGTGTCCAAAGTCCACCAGACGAACCCTGACCCCCGGAAGTGTCCTGGCTGCCGCAACTAGCTGCAAACCGAAACAGGGTTACCAACCAGGGCAGGGACCTCAAGAACTGCACACGTGTCTACTTTATGCAAAGGACACTAAATTCCCAGACAAAATCGTTTTTTTTTCAAGTGCCTCGAATGGCTGCGTGCTGCAGTCACAAGTAACTATCCTGTGGTTACCTCCAACGTTACAGCACACAAAAGCAGACAGAATTTGCACAGGCACACAGGTACTAGGGAGGAATAGTAATCAAATCATAGGGAAGGCATTATCGAAGCCGAAAATATAAAGCGGCTAAATGACCAGGCAAGGAGTTAGATTACTTAGCCACAAGTTCGAGGAGATGGTAGTAAAGATTTTTAATTGTTTCTTCTAAAGCGTCTAAAAAAAAAAAGAGCAAACAACGACAAAATTAAGAAACAGTTGTTAGTCAGCCCCACGCGAGTGTTTCCTTTTGTGTGCCTGTGCAAACTTTGTGTCTGCCTTTGTGCACTGTAACCTCAAAGGTATGAACCACTAACTAGCCCAAACTGAAGCCTAAAGAATACTGTGGTTGTTTCTTTTCAGTATACCTGAAGGTATGGAACAAAAGATTGACACACACGTTTTCACTTTGATAGTTTATGCTACACTCTATTCCATTTCATGCCACAAACCAAACTTTTCCCAATAAAATCATTTTTAGTGCAAAATTTACATCTCGAGAGACATTTTGTCTTAGGGTCACACTTCCAGTGTACTGGCCAAGCTGAGGCCTGCTGACTGAGCCACTCCCTGCGTGCTGTCCCACCTAGAGAGATAATGCCTATGCGGACGTGTAGGCCTCATCTCTTTACGTGGTCTCACAATGGGCCCCTGCTTTCATTGACAGAAAGGCACTCACCTCTTGCTCGTTGATTATACGCCGGTGCTTGGTCTTCCGAGAGAGCAGTGTGACACGAATGTCGCCATCCTGCGGAAGGAATTGGAAACTCCTATTTTAAAGAGCAAGCAACCTTACTTCTGCAGATCTTCAAGCTTTCTTTCTGAAAAGGTGTACAAAATGTCCCCCCAAAAAATTACAACTTTTTTTTTTTATTGCAAAAATAAGTTATGCATGCTCAAATGCTCATTTCAGCTCAAATGTAGCACTAGTGGTCTGAACTAAATGCCAAAGTTCCAGCACTAACCGTTAAAATATTCAAACGATTTCAGTGTTTTTGTGGAAATTTTATTGGGAGAATGGCGGCCGACGGAGCCCTTGAATACATGGGAGCTGAATAGCACCAATTGCTGAGAATGTGCCCCATTTTGCCACTAAAATTTGCAGAAAATTATGTAACTTTTTAATAAGATATGGTTAGTTCTGAAAATCTGGAATGTGGTTTGGACTGCTAGCACTACATTTTGGCAGAAAATGAGCGTTCGGCAATGTGTCATTTATTTTTACGGCAAAAGAAACCTGCAAATATTAATGCGAAAGCATTAACTGTCCTATGGAGCGAAGCCACCATTGCTGTAACTGCTTGTAGCAGAAACTGCAGTTAAATTTCCATTGGCCAAAAGCACAGCGACACGGATGCTTTGTCCCGGAAGCCAGCAGGGTGCTCAAGGTCAAAGCGGACGTGCCTCTCGAAATAAAACACAAAGAAAAGCACAGCTACGCAGATGCATCCTCACGAAAGGCTTAGAGCCAGCGGGGTCCGCCGCGCCTGCGCAGGAGGGGGGCGTGATGTCACCGCCAGAGCGCCGCGCGCGATAGGAGGATGTGCCGCGCTGCTTGTAGGAATGCATTGCGTGTAGGAATGCTTTCACATGAGCAGTCTTACGTATCCTTCCGTATTTTATTTTCTTGGGGAAGGGGGGGCACACGCTGTAGAAGCTTTAAAATACATTAGAATGCAGACAGAAGCCAAGAACAAAAGAGCGACACATTTCTTTTTTTAACCTGTAAGGAGTGTGGGGAGTTAAGGAATTAAATTCGCTCACAGCCTCTCTAAGAGTGCATAGCACAACACTGTTGGCACCATACAGAACCGCTACCTTTCATCTTCCTTGCATGGTCGAAAGACTACAATTAATTTGATTAAAACTACCATAGCGGTGAAGCTTTTGTGGCACCGTCGTGGGTCGGACAAATATGCCGTCGACGAATGACCTGCACAAATCAAAAGCAATCTTCGGGCCGAACCTGTCGCAAAGTGTCGATCGAGTGCAGGCTGTTCACGAGACATTCCAAGTTTTTTCCACACAACACAAGGTCTCTCGTCACCCTGCTACAGCTATGTGGGTTGCACCGTAACTATGGTACCTGGAACACGTCTCCGACTGGTGCGTTTACCGTGGACTCATTTGCGGCCCCTCCATTTTCGCCCAACATTATCACAAATCCATCGTCGTGCTGCTGCCAGCTGCGATCCTCGTGGCGGTACGGCAACGGACGTGGACATTACAGACGCTTGTTCGCTGCATGCAGGTTGATCTCCAGCTCGACGGTCCACAGAAGCTTTGGCAGCCAGAAGTTGGGACGCCGCGACGACAGCGACACTTGCGTTCGCTCGTGTATTTGCTCAAACTTGTACAACCAACCTCCAGGATTTGAAAGTAAACATCTTCGACAGAAATCTGCCTGGTTTGGGGAACAGTATGAAAAAGAAAGAAAACTCAAACCAAAAGTTTAGAAACAAACAGTTCCCAACGTTTCGGGGTCGACTTGACTCCTTCTTCAGGGGTGACTAAAAATGGAATGGGACAGCGCGAGCTTCGACCTCTCCTTCCTCTTCTACCGAGTTGATGTTTTGTGAACGTGCCGCAGGCCATGGACGTAAACAGATGGTAAGGCACCGAGGGACCTGTTAAGGTTCCCCGGTGTGTTCTGGATATGCCACGACTCCAAGAACAGACGTTTTCGAATATGTGGCTCCGTGTCTATCACGTGCGCATTCCCGAAGTCGATCCGATGATCAAATGCCTCGCAATGTTCCGCGACGGCGCTACGCTCGCGATCGAAATTGCGCACATCGTTCTTGTGCTGGCGCATGCGTTCGGGAAAAGATTTAGTTTCACCGATGTAGGCGGCGGGGTATCCAAGTGGCGCACAAGCCAGTTTCAACATTAGGACGGCTCATGCCAAGGCCGAAAGATCGCCTCCCAAGAGAAAGCACAAGGCGTGGTCTATAAGATACCGTGCGCAGAGTGCCCCGCCGCCTACATCGGTGAAACTAAATCTTTTCCCGAACGCATGCGCCAGCACAAGAACGATGTGCGCAATTTCGATCGCGAGCGTAGCGCCGTCGCGGAACATTGCGAGGCATTTGATCATCGGATCGACTTCGGGAATGCGCACGTGATAGACACGGAGCCACATATTCGAAAACGTCTGTTCTTGGAGTCGTGGCATATCCAGAACACACCGGGGAACCTTAACAGGTCCCTCGGTGCCTTACCATCTGTTTACGTCCATGGCCTGCGGCACGTTCACAAAACATCAACTCGGTAGAAGAGGAAGGAGAGGTCGAAGCTCGCGCTGTCCCATTCCATTTTTAGTCACCCCTGAAGAAGGAGTCAAGTCGACCCCGAAACGTTGGGAACTGTTTGTTTCTAAACTTTTGGTTTGAGTTTTCTTTCTTTTTCATACCTCAGGATGGCGACACCAGGCAACGTGACACGCCAGATCCCGTGATGCAACTCTAGGCCATTTCGAATGCATGGGCAGTGCAGGACGTTAGTCACACCAGTCACAGACGCGTTCTAGGCGCGGTACCACAGTCCTGTGCCGCACGTCAAGAAAGAGGGCTTACAGGCGGTTTGGCGGTGACTCCGAGCCTGTGCAGGACGTGCCGGTTGAAGGCTCGGAACAGCCCGCTCCCCGAGCACCCGGGCACCTGCAGAGAGGGCGGCCTCAGCGTGCGAGCCCGGACCAAAGGGGCAAGTGCCACCCACCAGGGGCATGTTGTAGTACAGTCCGAAGATCATGCGGGGCAGGAAGGCGAAGAGGGCCTCGCGGAGGCAGACCTGCAGGGAAACCACGCTGACCCGAGGCTGGCAAACGAGCGGGGCGGCGGAACTAACCTTGCGGCCCTTCAACTCCGACAGGGTTCTCGCGCTTCACTGTCGACGAACGCCCGCCACATGGGCGCAAAGTTGCCCCTGTACGGAGCTGCGAAACGAGCGCGTGTGTGCAGACAGTTACGATGATGCCCGTGCAGCAAATGTAACCTTACGAAAATTTAAAAATCTTGCAACATAAGTTCTACTGTTATTGGCTAGCAGAGGATTTGGGAAGGATGGCCCTGGCGGTCACAAAAGCAGCGCCCAACGAGGGAGTCCAGGGGACCTGGGATGGTCTACATTTGAGGCGAGAGAGGCCAGATCCAAGGCGAGATACTGAAAGCCGTCTCTATGGATTGCCGGAGGACAACAGGCTCACCACAAGCTGTGCTACGTCGCATACGGAGAGAGAGGCACCAGGTGGATCTATTCCGCACAAAGACTATGGCAGCGCCACGAATTTCTGGCAAACTGGCCCAAGGGTGTAAGCAGGTGCACAGACAAACCCGAAGAGCTCCGGGGAAACCATAGGCGGCAGAGACGAGAAGGTGTACAGCCAGAATGGAGACCAAACCCTCTCAGACTGTACTTCACAGAGAAGAAGGCCACTTAGGAGTAGAGGTGTTATGACAACTTGAGGGGTAAGAATGGGCTTCGTGTGAAGAAAGGCCAGCATGGGAGAGCTTTACAAACTCTGGGTCTGGAGAGCCACTCTCACGGAGGGACAGGAGAGGGCCTGCTCAGTTTGTGGACCGACGGATGAGATGACGGAAACCTTGGTACTACGATGCCAACCTATCGCACTGGAGACTCTGACGACGACTTTGTCGGTCGCTATGGGTTTCACAGCGAGTGGCAAAGAACAGGAAACACCTGAGGGGCTGGGATGAACAAGGGGAAACGACCGGAGAAGCGACGGGAGAATATTCGGGTTGACGGTGGAGGTGACAAAGAGAAGACTGGGGGTGTGGTGGCAGGGACATCTAACGACGCGGGGGAATGCACAGAGGAGTGTGAGAAGTCACGCAACGGCAGACACAGACGGAAGAGACAGCAGAAGGGGAAGCGGCAGAGGGACCACTGGCTAGATCCAGAATCCAAAGTTCTGTGACCACCTAAGCTACAAAGGGGAAGCCAAAGAATCCAATCCAATCTGGACTGTAAGTTTGTCTCCTTCTCTGGCAGGGGTTGTGGCGACGTTTAGAAACACCCGAGCTCTGATTAACTTCTAACTGCAGGATTATGGGGTAGACCTCAAGGCAGTTTACTTTGAGGTCTACCCACTGTCCTTCATTGAGAACCAATCAGAGCTCGGCGTCTGTCTGACGTCACCGCAGAATCCCCTGCACAACAAGCATGTAGACTCAACCCGTGCTCTTACACTTCCTTGTCCCCTGGAATGCTCCAGTTCGATCTCGTAACTTGAGCATTCCAGCCTATTCGTGTGTTCTTGCTCTATAATGTTCCCCGCGATCGAATCTGTAGCTTGCACCATCAAGGCAGCCTGGCGTGAAGGCGTTCCATCCTGCTATCAAACTGACATCCACACCAGTCACTGTACCAATTTTAGGCACAAACTTGCACCGTCACAAGCCTAATTTTCCCAGTTATTTGCCACCTCACCAACTATCTTCCACAACAATATTTATGACTCTTCGAGACAACAGGAAGAAATCCTGGCTTACATTGATTTCATTACGATTAATTGTTTCTCTAGCGTCACCAGAAAGGAAAATATCTTCAAGAAACTCTTTTGTCAGCTGTTTTGTGTGCAGGCTAGAGCAAGCACAACTGTCTGCTTTCAAGCAGGCATGAAAGTGTTTCACGAAGCGAAACTTTTCCTCTAAGCTCGTTTTTGTGATAAACTCGAGTGGCAAGTTGCACTCTAGCATTTTTCTATCTTTCACGGAGATATTCGTCTCGACGTGTTGACGACATTCCGCCAGCCACTCCCCGTGTCCCAAAGCAGGATGTCGAAATCCCTGCCAAACGTGTTGTTGAAGTGCATGCTGGCGTACAGGTTGACGAAGTCACAGAAGTGATGGTACATGTTCACCGCTGCACACGACAAGAAAATGCACCTCACCACTTTTGTCCCCTACACCCGGCCCCAAAACAACCAACTGTCAAGGTCTGCAACAAATTCATCATGCAGACAAAGACTGTAAGCATGTGATGGTCCCTCTAAGGAAGAAGAGAAGGGCGCCTAAAATGGCGCTGCCTACCAAAGATTTGCCTCTAATTCTTGACATACGCCACGAGACAGCACGAAACACGCAACCGCACCTCTGAGACGAATGAGTCGCCTTGGTCTCCAACCGCCGACCTCGATGGCTCAGCTGGCCAAGCACTTTGCTCACAATCTCAAGCTAGCAGTTCAAATCCTGCCGAGGGACTGCAGTCTGTTTATATGGTTCCCTACTAGGCGTTAAAGACACTTTTCGGTGTCGGTTTTTGTTACAGCCGGCCATTACAACTGGCCGTTACAACTCAACGTTACAGAATTCCACAAAAATCGGCCGATAAAATGCGTTAAAAAAAAAAGATTGATCCTTGCGGACCGCACTCACTGGCGCGTGCTTCATGACCACGGTCGGACGCTCCAACACGACGTCGCATCCGTTTTCCCGGAAGGCACAGAGGGCAGCTCTTCAAAGTGCCCCAGCTCCGCGTACCTTTCATGGAGATCGTGGCGTCAGCTGCAGCAACTGGTGAGCAGGCTTGGGCTGGTCTCTGTGCTCCGTCTCACCTTGCGACAAACGCGCGGAAAGCGCTCACGAGCCATTTCAGCCAATCCGGCGCCGTGAACTTATCACGCGACTATGCACCCTGCGGCCACTGTGCCCGCTGCGCGCCGGCTCGAAGGTCACGTGGAAACTAGCACGGTATTGAATTGGCTTCAACGGCTCGTGGAGTCTTCTGCAGTCCGACATAAGGTGAAACAGAGCACACGTGCAGGCACTTTATAGGTGCATCAAAGACGTTTCTGACATCGTCTGTTTTTGGTGAAAGCTTTTTCTACGGGCATCCTAGAAATTCAAAAATTATGCTTGTCGCGACATCCATTCCCTACTAAAAATGTGATAGAAGTTGTACCACACCCCTTTCTGAGCAGAAAAATCTGCAGCACAAAATCCAGCAGAGGCACCGCCGTGCCTCCGCTGCCAATGTTCTTGCTTGCGATTGGCCGACGTGCGCACGTCGTCACGCCGCCGGCAGTTCTCGCTGAATTCTGTTATCCAATATTTCCACTCAGAAAGGGTGTGGCACAAACTTCTATCACATTTTTAGTAGGGAAATAGACTTAGCACAAGCATAATTTTTAGATTTCTGGGATGCTTGGAGCCCGCAGAGCAAGTTATCACTAAGAGCAGACGATCTCAGAAAAGTCTTTAGTGCACCTTTAAGCTCCCTAGTCAACAGCTCAATTTAGTTATCACCTAGGTGATTGGGAGCCTGCAGGTAGCAGTACAGAATAAAAAGAGACGAGCAAGCCTGCCGAGCCGGCTCAGCCAAACAGGAATGGTGTGGTAAACTCGCTCGGGAAGTCTCCAAGTAACGGGCCTACGCATGCACGAGTAGGCATCCGCCGAATCCAACCGATTCCGCATCTCACTGTAGCATATCGAGGTTTTACCTATAAACTACCGTCGCACGCCACTGCACGCAAATCCTGCATACAGAGTGTCCCCCCCCCAAAAAAAAATTTACGGGTTTTTTTTTTGTTGAGCAAGAATAAATACGCATTGCCGAACGCTCATTCACCACCGAAAAGTAGCACTAGCAGACCAGACCACCACGTCGAAGTTTCCAAACAAACCGCAACGTTCCCAGATAGCCCACCTAAAATCGAAGTAATCGAAGTGAAAGTAAGTAGTCAGCTAACTTTCGGCGTGCAATAAAAAAAAAAAAGTCGGAAATATGTCAGTTTTAGATTTTGTGGACCTCTTCCAAGTCAGTGAATGTTCACCTACCTCCCGCCATGGCTAAGTAACGTAACATCATTTCTGCAGCAGGTCACCCTTGGACAAGGCCCTGCAATTAGTAGAAGTGGGCCACTCCTTTTTGTGTTTTTGGAAAAATAGTAAATCATGCCAAAAACGGGTGCAGTCTTTCGGGGTAGGGCATCTCCCAGGATATAATGGTAGCCATTACCTTATTAAAAAGTTAGGCGATTTTCTTACATTTTCAATGGGAAAATGTGTCCCAACGGAGCCTTTAAATACATGCAGCCAAATGGTGCCGGTTACCAAGAATGAACCCCATTTTTCCATTGAAATTTTCAAAACTTCACGCACCTTTCGAATAAGGCAATGGTTTGTTCTGAAACTCTGCCATCCGGTCCAGACCGTTATACAGTCTAAGCTCGTTGTAACAGACCTTGATTTTGACCAAGATTTCGGTCTGTTGGTAAAGGGGTATGATGTATGCAGATATGAAGTTGAGTCACTGGTGCATAGGCAAACACCAACCGAACTTCACAAATCGGTATGTTATATCTAAATGTCTGTTATAATGAGCTTAGACTGTGGCGCCACATTTGGGCGGAGGCCAAGTGTTCGGTGATGCATTGTTTATTTTTTTCAGTGAAATACCCCCGTAAACATTTGGGAGGTACATGCAGGTAGACACTGGAACTAGGCACGGTCAAGGCCTCCAATCAGTCGAAGCACGAACAAGGAAAGTACCAGGACTGAGTGGGCTCTTGCGGCCACCCTCGAGGGCGCAGCGAAGTCCCCGTCCAGTCGACAGCGACCCCCACCAGGCCGGGCCCCAGGACGTCCTTCCTCGGTACCTGCGGCACGGGCAGACGGGGTCTGACGCACACCACAGCTCGCCCTCGCGACCGAGGCCGCAGACCTACCGCCCTCTACCGAGCAACGGTGAAAGACCGCACCCGTCGTTTGTCTGTGCTGCAATGTTCAACTACTTCCAGTGGAGCAACTTGGTAAGAGTCAGAAAACAGCACTTGTCTGCAGAGCCTAAAGCCGCGATCACCCGGCTTAATACGTCGTACAGAAGGCTGTCTGCAGATGCTGCCCGAGGCATGATTCTTCTCTGTATGTCGGTCCCGTCACACTGGTTATACAGACACTGTTTGCCGAGATGTCTGAAGCATACACATGTATGAGATAAACATGCTTCGGCCATGCATGTTCGTGGATAAATTTGTCATTATGTATGCAGCGAACATAGTGACCTTCTGTATGATGCATGACTGCAGCACTTAAGAGCGAAAAGACCTCTGGCTCGTCATGGGCCTACTTTTTGGGAGCATGGCAGATCACGTGCCCTGTGACTGTCCTTGAAAAGACCGCAGAACTTTAAGACACTCGAGGATGTCTGTAGAACCATGTGGCTGCCAGGGATCCATGCGTCCATTTTGGCAAAGTGTGCTAGGCCTCAGCACTCGCGGGTCAGGTTAAACTTAAGTAATTGCAAAATTAATGCCCTCTGTGGCCCATCCATTCCCCATAAGGGTCGTGAAAATTGTCCGGCCATTTAAGGCATTTACATTAGGCAGACTCGTTATGCCTTATGCGATTCTTGTATACCGGGTGAAACAAGGAGACGGCAGGCTCTTTAAATCGACCGGAAAATTCGGTTTCTTAACCTATCGCGCTACGATTTTGTGCAGCGTTGCCCACAGATGGTGCATTTTTTTCGTAAAATTTGCAAAGAACGAATTTACCTGAGGAAAAAGTAAAGAAAGAAAAAGGCTTAGCTCCTATGGAAACGCAGCGACGCCACCGGTCTTCAAACAACACGGCGCCGTTTCGCACGGGAGACAAGAGATGGCGCAACGAACGCCGCCAACGAACGAGCATACGGCGCCGAGAGCCGGCACTTTAGCAGACGATCCTTTCGACTCAAAAGCGGCTCGCGTTCCGCAGGCGGCGACAGTCACAGAAACAAAAACAGGCGCGGTAACAACAAGGAACTGCAGTTCCTTGTCTGCTAAACACGATGGCTCTCGGCGTCGTCTGCTCGTTCGTTGGCGGCAGTTGGCGTCGCGACCGCTTGCGCCATCTCTTGTCTCCCGTGCGAAACGGCGCCGTGTTGTTTGCAGACCGGTGGCGTCGCTGCGTTTCCATAGGAGCTAAGCCTTCTTCTTTCTTTACTTTTTTCTCAGGTAAGTTCGTTCTTTGCAAATTTTACGAAAAAAATGCACCATCTGTGGGCAACGCTGCACAAAGTCGTAGCGCGATAGGTTAAGAAACCGAATTTTCCGGTCGATTTAAAGAGCCTGCCGTCTCCTTGTTTCACCCTGTAGAAAGTAAAACTGCTGGCAAGTCATGCAATGGTGCGGGCACAGAGTGACTTTTCATTGGCAGAGTCGTTTCATTAGGCGTGGAAACAACCAGCTGGCTAACACTAACAGCAAAACCCGCTTTTGAAAAGTCAAGCAAACTCAAGCATTGCTCACTCACAAGCGTGGCCTATTGTCGCTGCTCGCTGCTCGATGGTTAGCTAGGGTACATTTGGTGCCACCAGTGTTTGTTTGGGGAAATAACAATGTGACAATGGCCAGCTATAACAAAACTTGTATGCACTAGGTACACGAGCACTCTGAATGGTTGTCGAGTAAATGACAAGTTGCCTCCAATGACGATCGGCGCAAAAATCCAAATGCGGCCAACCCTAATGAAAAAAGACAGCTGCAACGGCTTACTTCATTGGCTCTGGCATTCCAACGAGTCGCTCGAAGTCCATCCGAATGTTCTTGGCTCGGCAAAGCTCCATGTGACGGACGCACTCCAGCAGGGAGTCTCCTCGAAAGCAAGAAAGTGAGGCATAAACTTTCTTTGTCTCTCTTCTAACTTCAATTTCTTCAGCTCACTACAGCTAAACCGACAGTTAAGCGGGCGGGCCGGAATAGCCAACCTTTTGGTGTTTTCTATTCCAACCTGCACAAACCCCCACCTTACGACTTCCATGCCAAAGTGACAAGGTTGACCGAATGAAGCCATGCAGCCCACCGCATAAAGTGCCAGAAGAAAAGAGAGTTGTCTATTCTATTTGGTACAATTTTGCTAAGGTGGAGAAATGGCCAATGGCTCGGATGGGCCCGCTCACTGGCTGTTCGGGACGGCAGAGCAGACTGAGCGTTTTTTCCGGCTCGCGGATGAATCCAAAGTCCCCTTGGTCGAAGAAGAGATTCAGCTGTGCCTCCTTGCCCTCCGCCCTGGAAGAATGCAGAGGCAGATGTTACCGCGAGTCTCGATGAGAACGTTCGGTGTTTCGACAAGCTAGTCCTTCCTAGATGGCATTTGGCTCTGCTCTGCCCCACTTGTCCAAAACGGGGGCACAGGTGTTGCTGGGCTGGGACCAGATTTCAGTGCAAGACTACCCCATTTTGGACGAGTAGAGGTTTCCAAACCTGCAATTTAAAAATTATAAGAAAAGAAAATTGTCAATGTCTTAGGGCGCAAAAAAAAAAAGAAGAAAGCCCGAATGCCTGCAGCATCATTGGTCAAGTTCCACAGTATTACCTCATCACGTATGCCTGCATCTGCTGTGGCCAGATGTGTGTTACTCCTTGCGCCCCTTCTCTGAATCTTGTAGTGCATTAATCTTAGGAATGAGCGTTGTAACTGGGACATTCTCTAATAAGTCAATAGGGAGTTTTAGTTGATCGTTCCAATAACTCCGATAACGATCCCGATAATGGTACAATGCATGCGCAAAGGCCTCAGTGGAGTTTTGGGTATCGATATGTGAGATGTTGGGACTATCTACTAAAACTCCCTAACATGCACTTGTGCTTAGGAGATGTGGATATTTTATCTCAGAGTTCCGGACAATAGAGACCTGCGAAAACAACATCCAAACAATGCATTCTGACTGTCCTCAAATAGCAATCTGCAATCCTTACAGTTCACTACAACATGAAAAGAGTCGCCGCAAAAGAGCAGCTGAGAAACGAACGCACCACCCATTGGCGCTCCCGGGGCAAGTAGCAGGTCCACTCCTCCTCTCGCAGCCCAGCTCGTAGCCCCAACACACCGACGCATTCGCCTGTTTCTGGTGGCGTGAAGATACAGTCTCGGGTTGCAGAAGAAACGTTGCAACAAGTGAAGGCAGTTCACTGTAGCAAATGTTCCCAAGTTCCCTGGCGTCGAAACAAGTTGCAAATATAGGGTGCACAGAGTAGATATTACGCTGCAAAACAAGTCGGAAAAATCGGCGCCCGTACTCGGAAAGATTGTAATTTTACAGAGTGTCTATTGAGGTGGTCAGTTTTACCTTGTGAAACTTCAAGGCGTAGTTTTCTTCCTGCAGAAAATGAGACCAACAAACTTGCCAAAGTCAACGGCAGATGTGTTAGGAAGACGACCGAGTTAGTGAGGTATGTAACTTGTGGCACCGTCTCCCAAAAGGCGCAGCGATTAGACGACATACTTTGTTGTCTGCTTGCTGCACCCATCAAGAGATGGCGCCAAAGTTCATTCATCACAAACTAGGTTGTCTGCAAACACGCCCGCCATTGGCATTCATTCATTACTTTGTTTCACCTTAAAGATAAATTTTTTTCAATTATTATTATTGCAAACGACTGAAAGTGATTCCTCAAGGTAGACCCTAATGATATCAAGCTTGAAAACTGCGTATCTGCAGAGAAAAAAAAAGATATTTTCAGAAAACTTAATTTAAAAACGCCCACCCGAAATCTACGACGTAGTTAGCGAAATGGTGCACTCCTTGCCTTTTTAGACAACTTCAAACAGGAAGCGTCCTTTCATTTTTTCTCTTTTTCTCTCACCGTTCACAGGCACGCGCACGTGCCACCCAGCCAACCGTGTGTGTGTTTCACGAGACTTTTCTGCACATGCAGACGACGCGCAACTTTTCAGTGCCTCTTAGCAGTGTTAGTTGGTCTAAAACGATTTTTAAAGATGTAAGGAAGAAAACGACATGTAGCAGCCCTTGGTGAGCAACGTGAGGGCGCACGTCGCAAAGGTGGAGCGCAAGAGGTTATCCAAAAGGTCACCCGGCACAAAAAAAAAAAAAAAAAACTGTCCAAGCCGTCCTCGACTTTTCTATCGTGTGCACCTTTCTCGACGCCCTCACCACAGCCGCCGGGTGCCGCCATTTTAAAAGTATGAAGAAAAAGCTAGGAGACGGCCGACGTTTCATCAGTGGCACTTCCGGTCTCCGATTTTTATTTTTTAAAGTCAGCATTGTTGAACTTTTACCGTCATCGTAAAAAAACATATTTTGTGAATGACGAGAACACTTACTGCAGCACCTCTTAAAGGGGCCTGCAATCATAATTAAGCGTCTACCTTTTTTGCGGTTTCCACGTCTCTTGGGGTTCGGACAAGCCAACGGGCACGGAGAGAGTCATTAAATATCAGTGCGTCATATTTTAACCGGACGACGCGGAAACCTCCTCCACCGACGGGGGCGACCCGCGGTACCGAAATCGCGCGTAATGTGACGTCTTAGGTCCTGGGCTTACTACTGGTCAGAGCCGCTAAGAGCTTCTTTTTAGTCGAAATACAAAATATAAGTGGCGCGAACCGTTTCAATTATTTATAAAAGTAGTTTTTGTTCAGTATTTGAGATCAGAAAAGAAACAAATGCAGTTTATAAAGTACGGAAACAAGAAATGATCCGTCGACATACCCGCCACCAATCGGTGGAAAAGGCGGCGCCTACTAGAAAGGAGTAGTGGGATCAGGCTCCGACACGGAAAGGTCCCGGATGTACGCGGCGGCGCTGCGGCCGTAGGGACCGAAGGACCCGGCCGGCTCTGAGCTTTCCCAAGGCCTTCGGTGAGCAGCTTTGTCTTGCGGTTTGGCCGTTTCGCGGTATGGCAGCGCGAAGTGGCTCCCATTCTGAACTGATCTTTACCCCGTGTTTGCTGTCGTTCGTGGCCAATGAAGTGTCATGCCGAATTTGTGTTTAATCGCGCAGCAAATGCAATGAGAGCCGCTCTAGCTGCCCGCTACATACAGCCTATCCAGAACACGCTTTAGTGGCGCCCTCTCGCGCCGTCGACACGGAGTACGGCAGCCGTGAGCGCTCGCTCAGCTCACCACCCTCGTCTAGTTCACGGCCACTCAAGCAACCAAGGACGTCATGAAGGAGGTTATTTTTTGCTTGTTTTTGTAATTTTAATTTGCCTATAACTTCTAAAATAAATCGAAATTCGAGAAAAAAAAGTGTCATTAAGTTACTACGTTCAGTGTGCTCAGGTTTGGTGCAAATTAAAAATTAGTAAAAGCCATTGCAGGGCCCCTTTAAAGGGGGGGTGCAACGATTTCCGGACTTCGGTCAAAGATTTGTGGAAGCTGCCCTCTGACACTTCTGAAGTAAAGAACAGAAAACCGATTTCGCCTGCGTGTCCTAGTTGTTGCGTAAAAAAAAGATAAATATTGGCATTTTGGGCACCCCTCAACTCACTCCCAGTCTTCAGGGTCACACCTGGTCGCACTCCCAGTGACGTCATTCGGAGTGCCGTGTAGCTTCCCGTGTGCTATCTCGGAGGACGCTTCCTCTCCCTCTCTCCGCTGACATTAGCGGGCGTTATGCTGCAGCTAGAGCCGAGCGAGGTCACGTAATCTTTTCGCCGTAGTTCCTTCGGCTGCCACTTGGGGCTGCGGGTGGGGAAAAAGCTCGACTTTTGCTTTGCGATTATGCAGCGGAATCGCGACATATTTTAATGAAGGAGATGTTTTCTCTATCCTCCGGGACACGATAAACAACGTAAAAATGACGAGATGCAAATTCTTTTAATCATAAAATCGTTGCACCGCCCTTTAATGCTTTCAAAAATGCCTTCACCAATTATATCACAAAAAAAAAGAAGCGATGAGCTCAAATTAGGGGAGGAGGACACAACTGTTTACAAACTCTTTCGCACAGCAGAATGTCTTTTTTTTTCTTTTTTGCAACGGGTTTTTTTTTTGTGTGTTTTACCACACACATTTGAAACGTTTGAGACGGTTAAAAAAAATGAAAGCTGTTTACAACTCCCTGTAACGCCGAATTAGAGCGCAGCTCTTGGGGAGGAGGAGGGAAGGTACGGAGAGGAGGCTGTGCTCCTCCTCCTCTCCTGCTCGCCTCCCATTTAGAGGAAAATTTTCTGCTAAATTTAGCGGGGGAAATTTTTCTGCTAAATTTAGCAGGGAGAGTTTTCTGCTAAATTCAGCGGGGAAATTTTTTCGCTAAATTTAGCGGGGAAGTTTTTCCTCTAAATTTAGCGAGGAGATTTTTCCGCTAATTTTATCGGGGAAATTTTTCCGCTAGCTTTAGCAGGGAAATTTTACTGCTAGATTTAGCGGGGAACTTTTTTCGCTAAATTAAGCGATGAGGTTTACCCATAATGCACTGTGCGGTTACGCCGCGGCGACACCGCTCAAGCCGGAAAGGGCACCTAAGAGCTGCGCTCTAAAAAACAAATTAGATATTGGGGCTCGTTAAAGGACACATGCAAAAGAAAAAACCTTTTTTTTTTTTAAACAGCCGGGTTGGGAAAAGGAAGTCATAAAACCAATTTACAACGAAAAATAAAAATGTTTAGAGCTATATTTACGAGCGTTATACAAATTTGCAGTTAAGGCGCCTGCAGGCGCCCGCGGAAAGGTGGCCCATATTTATCACGTGACTTGGCCCCTATTTGTCACGTTGGCACTTGCAATCTTTCGGAAGCTTCCTATGGTCTCAAAAAGTTACTTATTCATCTTCGTTTTAAGTGCAACAAAAAACAAAGAACAACAAGTAACTTTTAGAGCTCTGAAAAAGGTCAGATGACGGCGGCGGCGCCCCAGAGCATACGAACTTGCGAGGCGGCAGCGGCGTCATGGAGAAATGCATTGGAGCGATGGCGCACAGCGCTCAGCGTGCGGCGGCGGCGTGACTTTGTGGCGGCGGCGACGCATAGGTCTACCACGTGACCAGCGGCAGCTCTTGCGGGCGCCAGCTACAAATTCGTTTTGCGCCGTAAATATAGCTCTAAACGTTTTCTTTCTTCATTGTGAATTCATTTTATAACATTTTTTTTCCATCTAGGCTGTTTAAAAAAAAGGTCTTTTTTTCCTTTGCATGTGTCCTTTAAAGGGGCCTGCAGTGGCTTTTTACTCATTTTTTATTTGCACCAAACCTGAGCGCACTGAACGTAGTAACTTAATGACACTTTTCTTTTCTCGAATTTCGATTTATTTTAGAAGTTATAGGCAAATTAAAATTACAAAAACAAGCAAAAAATAACCTCCTTCATGACGTCCTTGGTTGCTTGAGTGGCCGTGAACTAGACGAGGGATGGTGAGCTGAGCGAGCGCTCACGGCTGCCGTACTCCGTGTCGACGGCGCGAGAGGGCGCCACTAAAGCGTGTTCTGGATAGGCTGTATGTAGCGGGCAGCTAGAGCGGCTCTCATTGCATTTGCTGCGCGATCAAACACAAATTCGGCATGACACTTCATTGGCCACAAACGACAGCAAACACGGGGTAAAGATCAGTTCAGAATGGGAGCCACTTCGCGCTGCCATACCGCGAAACGGCCAAACCGCAAGACAAAGCTGCTCACCGAAGGCCTTAGGAACGCTCAGAGCCGGCCGGGTCCTTCGGTCCCTACGGCCGCAGCTCCGCCGCGTACATCCGGGACCTTTCCGTGTCGGCGCCTGATCCCACTACTCCTTTCTAGTAGGCGCCGCCTTTTCCACCGATTGGTGGCGGATATGTCGACGGATCATTTCTTGTTTCCGTACTTTATAAACTGCATTTGTTTCTTTTCTGATCTCAAATACTGAACAAAAACTACTTTTATAAATAATTGAAACGGTTCGCGCCACTTATATTTTCTATTTCGACTAAAAGAAGCTTTTAGCGGCTCTGACCAGTAGTAAGCCCAGGACCTAAGACGTCACATTACGCGCGCTTTCGGTACCGCGGGTCGCCCCCGTCGGTGGAGGAGGTTTCCGCGTCGTCCGGTTAAAATATGACGCACTGATATTTAGTGACTCTCTCCGTGCCCGCTGGCTTTCCCGAACCCCAAGAGACGTGGAAACCGCAAAAAAGGTAGACGCTTAATTATGATTGCAGGGCTTAAGGCACTACAAAAGGGGCAAGTTTCTTGGTCTCATTTTTTATAGGAAGAAAACTACGCCCTAAAATTTCACGAGGTAGTAGCGACCACCTGGTGCACATTTGATGAAAGTTTAAGCTTTCCATGATGTAGGCACTAATTTTTCCAGCTCGTTTTACAGCACAAGCTCCACTAGGCACACCCTATACAATGAAAATGTTCAGCAAATATTCCTGGGAAACAATGTAGAAGCTGCTCTCCAGCAGAAACTGAGTATGCAGTCTCTCTTTACCATGTAAGGGCAGGCCGGATCCTTGAGGCAGCTTTGACGTGCTGCAGGGTGTCCATAAGACTGGGCCATGTGTTCGTCGGGAAGCTGAACGTCGTGGGCCTTCGCTCGGTAGCCACGACCGGTAGCAAACATTCTGCCAGTGATTACAGCCAGGGTTAACCCTAATGTAGAGACAAGGGGTAAAGAAACACAGTTCTTTGCCAGGCTCACCATAGAAAGAGTGTCCCTGGCGTTTCATGCATAAAAACATAGGTGTGACGTTAGGAAGGGCAAAAGCTTTCTTGTGAGAACTCGGGAGCCAAATGTAAGCCACAGCGGGCACAAAATTGACGCATCAGTAGCTAAAATGTAGATCACTACAGCCCAACGCAGGCAACAATGAACCTTTTCAAGTGGGGTTCTGCACATGCACTGGCCTTCCCTCTCTGGCAGCGGCAAAAGCTCTAACTTCGGCTGGCGTCAGAAGAATGGTTTGCAACAAAACGTGAGGGCGCATGTGAGCTGGTGTAAGTCTATAATTGTAGAATTACCCCAGACTGCGGTGACGACAGAAAAATTATCGGAAGACGACAGGAAGAAGGAAAGAAATCTCAATTTTGCGGAAAGGTGGGAAGATGAAGAGATGGGCGGGAAGGGCAAAACTTGCATCTTAGAAGTATTACCAGATAAAACGTGAGGGCGCAAGTGAGCTGGTGCAAGTTCATAATTGTAGAATTACCCGAGACTGTGGTAACGACAAAAAACAACCGGAAGAAGGAAACAAGTCTTTCCTTCTTCCTGTGTACCTGCAGACTCGGGTAATTTTACAATTATGGTTTGCACTACCTCTCCTGCCTCTTCCGCGACTCGGATCAGCAGCTGAGGAGGCCGGAAAGGTATCGCAGCTCCCATTTCATCCACCAACCGTAGTTGGGAGTATTTGCCACTCTGTGCAGTCTTTATGCGAAACAGGCCCATTGGGAACTAGCTTTGTTGGTCAAAGAACCCACTGTACGCGCTGCGCCCCCGCAACGTCACGCCGAAAAACTTTTAAACCGGGAGTTCGAAAACTGAATGATATGGCGCCATATTTTCAAGCAATCTCAACTGAACGCTGGTTTTTGTTTGGTTCTGTGTGCTTCGAAATATTTTCGTGGCGCCTACTCTAAACAGCCGCCAACCGGTGAACAGACAGTCATGATACCGGTCGTTCGTTTGTGACGGGGTGACCGCTCTCAGGTTCATGAATACGCTATTCATAGCTTTGCACGAGGTAACATCCCTTTTGCGAACAGCTGACGCCCGCGCGCAAACTTTCCATCGCTTGTAAACGTTGAATGAGAGCTGCACTCACCAAGTGTGAACCTTGCCATCATAAAGGTTATTTCGGTTATTTCGGTGGTTGGTAGTTTACCGTAGTGCCACAGTCACTGTAGTCAGTAGCCCTGTTGGCCCTTTGGCGCTTCAGAAGCTTCGGTAAACGTCTTTGTTTTTCTTTTTTTGCCTTTTTCCACGCCGGTACAAGGCAGTCACGTGATAAAATCACGGTCACGTGACCAACATTCTGCTAATGGATAGATGGTAATAACTTTGCCCTTTGCGGACGGGTGACAGCTTGCGTCACCTAGCCTAATGTTTTAAAGTGTTTTAATTGCTTATTTTCATCTGTATTTTTACCCCTTTCCTTGACTTTTTCCACCAATGTTCCAATCTCCTTTTAGTTGGATTAAAAACTTTGTTTGGGCGAGTTGGTTCATACTAACGTTGGTTCATACTGACTTAAAGGTTAAAAAGCGCAAACAAAACAAGGACAATAAAGGCACAAAGACGACCGGACAGGCGCTAACTCACAACTGATTTTATTAGAAAAAACACTGTCACTTTTACACACAAATATTTTGCCACACCTACACTACAACCAATCACCACTCTCACAGGCAGCTATCTAGAAAAGTTACTTCTTTTGGAGCAGAAGAGAGAAGGCATGCTAACGCAGTTGTCATCTTTCCTTTTGATGTAAAACGCCTATATAATCTCTCGGTTTTATCTTTGCTTTCTTTAAAAGCTTTGTTGCAGCCAAAAGAGGCCTAAAGGGGTACACCGGCGATTTCTTGAACTACCTCAACCAACTATATTTTCTGACTCCCTGGCCTTTACCCTTTCGGTATGCTATTTGGTATCGCGAAACTCATAATACTTATTGTGAAATCGGCAAATGAAACTGGTGCAAAAACCAACATTCAACTATACCCGCACTTTTCAGTGCCGTGACGTCAGTGGCGGGCAGGCTTTCCAGTCGAGAAAGCAGGTCTAAAATAGAAAAATAGGATATGCCAATGATTAGTTCCGTGCTGGAGCTCGGGGACTGGAGCGAGCTTCCAAAGCATTCATTTGACACCCTGAAACTGCTTCAAATCAGCTGGGAACAAATGGACTTCTTCCAAAACCGACGCGCCCCAATGCGGCGAAATACCACGCAGTGCACTCTGGGGACTAGTTTGGCCGCTCAGTTTCGGTTTCGACTGAGCAGCTTCATCCTCGTATATCCGCCGCGACCGAACGCGCTGCTTGCGCATTTCCGATCATCTGACTTTTTTACGAGGCGCACAATACACTCGACTCTCGAGCGATACAAAACGAGGACCGGGCGCTTTCCGCCGAGTTCCCGAAACTCCGGGTATCATGAGTGCGTATGCAAACGTGATTAAGAGTCCCCTCTTGCAGTTCGCATCTTTTGAGTTCAATTTCAGCCAATCCCCGTCTGAAATGCCAGTGAACTACAACTGAAATTTGGTCACCTTGAGCCTTACACGTATTTTGCTTGCCAGACGTCCGCTTGCTTGTTACTTCATCGGGCCGAAAAGCCAGCCGCATCCTCACAGGAGTATCAGAGTTGAGCCCAGCGTTGACGCATGAACTTTGAAACGCAACAGAATTCGGCAGACCTCACTACTGCACAAAAGTTGCGTATGATGTCGCTGCTCGTGCCATCCTTATATCTCCCACTCAACTTTTATGCTGATGAGAAGATTAAGTTTTTGCAAACGCTGAGATCGGCCAGCTGCGACGAAATTTATGACGTCCCCTACTCTCGCTAAGCAGTACGGACGACCTTTTACTGACGCCCAAGATCGTACTGGAGCAGATTTATTGTCTGAAATTATCTCATTGTACTGAGGCGAGGAGAAAGCAAACACATAACAAATATTATGGTCATTAGCGACCGTCAAATGCGCTGAATAATTTCGTTCGTTTGGCGCACCGCACGCAGGGGTTCATGCCCGTCCGGCGCACTTCGGCGAACGGTGCGACATTCTTCCCACAAGCGCTCGACTTCTGCTTTCTTAAAACGTTTTGTATATGTGAATGAGTCTATATAATTCCAGGATAACTTTTTATGCGCATACGCGATGTTGAATATTAGTGGAATGCAAGCGGGTGGGGACTTCACTTCGTGCAGTCTGCGGGTCAGTACAGATTAAGAGATAAAAGTCTGTTAAAATGGAGCTTTTCAATGACGCCTCGAGTTTTACCTCACCTTCACTCAGGCGTATTAAGAGAAACAGTAATTGCAAAAAGTAATATTTCGTCTTTGACGCACGGAACAAACAAACTTCCTGATCAACAACACTAGCGTAAAGGCGCGAGCTCGATGTATGCATACTTATTTGTTGCTGCAGCTTGTTGATTAAAACACACAAGCAAGATCCCGAGCTTCGCAGCGTTGAGATTCCCAGCACTGGCTCGTCCACTATCAGCTTGCCCAGCGGAAAACCAGTACCAAATACAACAAACATGTCTTCGATAATGATCGTGTCAGGCTTGTCGCCCCAAAAACTTCGAGGTCTTGCCATTGGTTCAGTTTGGGAACCACAAATGACGCTCTCGGGTCAAAACATGAGATAACAGCAAATTAATAGTCCACGCTTCAGCGTGTCGATCAGGCAAAAACCTTCCCGCTCTCTATCTGCTAGTAATGGTTGAGGTGCAACGCGCGCCGTGTTGCATGCAGACTTTATGCTGATAGTCTATTCTACAGTCCAAAAGTGAACCCCTGCCTTCCACTGACGTCACTTTTTTGTTGTTGCCAGTAGAGATTTTCAGTTTGAAAATGTCACGGTGAGGATCAAAACTGTAAATTCAAAAACTTCGTGAAAAAAATTATTTTGACCTAATATTTGGAACACTGTTTTTTTTAGCAATGTTGTTTTGGCGAGTTTAGCCAATTTCAAGCAAAACTGGGGGCCATAAAGAAATCAGCCGGAGTACCACCTTCAACTGAAAGGACACATGCAAAGTTGAAAACAATACATTTTTTTGCGACAAGCTTAGATGGAAAAAGGATATCATAAAACGACTTTACGAACGAAAAAAATTTATTGAGCCAGTGTTGACGCGTGAAGCTGCGCGCCGCTGGCGCCGCGGAAAGTGGCTTTTATTTATCACGCGATTCGGGCCCATCACTTGTACGTGGGTGCTTGCGCTCTCCTCTGAGAGCCTCCTATGGCCTCTAACGGTAACTTATTCGGCATGAGCTTGAAGTAGTAACTAAAAACTAAGATTAGTAAGTAACTTTTTGAGCCCAACGGGAAACTCCTAAAAAAGCGCAAGCGAACGTGGATAGATGACCTGTGCGCCGGTCCAGATGAGCGGCGGCGACGCCCCTTGAAGGCGGACGAACTTGCGCGGCGGCGGCGACGGTGGCGTGGAACTCGTGGAGATGTCGCGCCGAAGCGGTCGTCGGCCAACGCTCGGCGTGCTGGCGGCGGCGTGACCTTGGCGGCAGCGGCAGCCACGCAGCGGCGGCGGGCCGCGAACCACGTGACCAGCGCCCGGCTCCCGCGGGCGTAAAATATAGCTCAAAACGTTTTCTCTCGCTGAAAATTCGTTTCATGGTATCCTTTTCCTCCATGTAAAGATGTTTAAAAAAATGTTTGGTTTTCTCTTGCGTAGCGATCCCTTTAAAGGGATACTACAACGCCGTTTCGAGCGCTTATTTTATCGGTACTATATGTGTTCGGAAGGAGTACTATCCATATCGAACTTAGCCTATAGCTGCTGCTAAAGTCACTAAAGGAACTGTTTAACATGAATTTATAATCGTTAAAATACGCTGAAACCGAGCACCTGGAACTGGACTTGCCGCTCTGACTGGGCCATCGACTTCGTACATGAGCACAACGCCGCATGGTATAACCTCGCACGTGTCGCGGCTTCTGGCAGCACGTTCACTGAGTTGTGTTCGTGCCACGGAGGAAACCGCGGTCTTCCTCGAGAGCTCTGTGTGTCTCGAGCAACGATGAGCGATATGTCCGCCAGACTCTGCAGGACGATAGACGATTAACCCGTTCTCATACGATCCGCCGGTATCGCCTCCAGGAACCGCCAGCGGCGGCTTCGCCGTGCGCCGGAGTCCGCCGCCATGTGGACCCGGATACCGCTTCCGACGTCGGCATGGCCAGGCAAGCTTTTGCTGCTAGCACGCCGAGACGAACTGACGTCGACGTTATGCCGTTTAACTGGATGGCACGTGCTGCTATAGCTTGGGGCCTGACAATCCGAGCGGCTTGCTAGTAGACCGGGCTGTTTCAAGCGAACGCTTCCGTAGCGCGAGACCACGGCTCAACACACAATTTCCTCCAGTCGCCATTTTCGTCGCTCTTGCGCCAACCACTATCTCGACACATAACATCAGCGAACACGACGGACGGTCATTTAGCACCAACCAGCCGAAGCATACGCCTGTTAACCATGTGACGTCACGACGCGTCAGCGCCATCTATAAGCAGCCTCCGTGTGCTGCTCTTGCTCAGGTTGTTGCCGGCAGGGCGGCATGGTGATTCTGAGTGTGTCCACGTGAACCTCAAAATTAATTTTCGTCTAAAGTATCAGCGCAAAGATATCTTTGTACACATGGGCTCGGATAAACTTGTGGTCCACATTGCTTAAAATCAGTGACCTTCAATATCCGTCGGGAGATGCCCTTTAAGGGGCCCCGCAGCAGGCTTTTTTACTTAATTTTCATTGCAGCCGAACCTACGACGCACTGGAACGCTGTACCTTCAATGACGCTTTCTCTTTTCTCGAATTTCGATTTATTTTAGAAGCTGTAGGCAAATTAAATTACAAAAACAAGCAAAAAAATAACCTCCTTCATGACGTCCTTGGTTGCTTGAGTGGCTGTGAACTCAGGACGAAGGAGTGGTGAGCTGAGCGAGCGCTCACGGCTGCCGTGCTCAGTGTCGACTGGCGCGAGAGGGCGCCACTAAAGCGTGTTCTGGATAGGCTGTATGTAGCGATGGCAGCCAGAGCGGTTCTCATTGCATTTGCTGCGCGATTAAACACAAATTCGGCATGACACTTCACTGGCCACAAACGACAGCAAACACGGGGTAAAGATCAGTTCAGAATGAGAGCCACTTCGCGCTGCCATACCGCCGAAACGGCCAAACCGCAAGACAAAGCTGCTCACCGAAAGGCCTTGGGAACGCTCAGAGCCGGCCGGGTCCTTCGGTCCCTACGGCCGCAGCGCCGCCGCGTACATCCGGGACCTTTCTTCGCAGTCGTCGGTGCTTGATCCCACTACACCTTTCTAGTAGGCGCCGCCTTTTCCGCCGCTTGGTGGCGGGTATGTCGACGGGTCATTTCTTGCTTCCGTACTTTATAAACTGCATTTGTTTCTTTTCTGATCTAAAATACTGAACAAAAACTACTTTTATAAATAATTGAAACGGTTCGCGCCATATATTTTGTATTTCGACTAAAAAGAAGCTTTTTAGCGGCTCTGACCAGTACGTAAGCCCAGGACCAAAGACGTCACATTTCGCGCGCTTTCGGCACCGCGGGTCGCCGCCGTAGGTGGAGGAGGTTTCCGCGTCGTCCGGTTAAAATATGACGCACTGATATTTAGTTACTCTCTCCGTGCCCGCT
>JAZHYW010066246.1:0-11844 GCA_037355805.1 Ixodes ricinus
ACCAGTCAACATCTGTGAGGCGAGGAACAGACGATTTTTGGCGCTGTCGTCCTCCATGGCGCGTTGCAAAGGCTCTTTAGTTCGAACAGACGGTTTATCATTATGAAAGTGCTGTTCCACTTTGTGGCAACGTGCTCCCGAAGACTCTTTCTAAGCGCTCCAGGGTCAGCAGAATACTTCGAAGGTAATATTGTCACAAAGGAACGGGCGAGGAAACAAAGAATAACTGGGAAACTGAAACGTTTAATGGGGCGAACTTGTGCCCAAAAATGAAAAAGGAAACAGAAGATAACAGCAGAGCGTCGCGGGCGTCGAAGTCGGCGTAACAGCAGAGTCGAACGCTGGGGCGAGACTGACCGCGGATCGCCACGCGGAGCCCCTTATGTACACGCGTCGGCTTCTGGAACAATCGACCTAGAAGGTTCGGCGACTAGAACATTCGTACCTCGAACAAGCAACACGGTTCAAGAATTTACCAGAACATCACGTTACAGATTCAACAAAAATGTGCACCCGCGGCCAGGAATCGAACCTTGGCTTTTTGCGTGGAAGGCAAGCACGATAACCGTTAGGCCACGGCCGCGCTGCCTACGTGGCCAGCTGCGCACGCGGCATTACTCCCCCTTTAGAAAGTGTATCGCCCTGATGCAACACAAAACAAAACAAAGCAAATAAAAAGAACGGCAAACTAAGGAATCATTTGACACACATAAGGTCAACAGTCCTATCGAGCGTAGTACGGCTTCAGACGCACGACGTGGACTGACTTCAGGTCGTGGTGGGCGGCGTGATGATGTTCTTGTTCCGTCGGGCATCACCTCGTAGTTCTGCTTCCCGAGGCGACGAAGTACACTTGTATGGTCCAAAGTACCGTTTCAGCAGTTTCTCACTGAGGCCGAGGCGCCGGATGGGCGTCCACACCCACACCCTTTCTCCGGGCTGGAAGTGGACGTCCCTCCGACGATGATTGTAGCGGCCCGCGTCGACGCGTTGCAGGTCTTGAATCAGGAGTCGGACGAGGTGGCGGACTTCTTCGGCCCGCTGAGCAACTACCTGGGCGTCGTCGCTCTCATTGGCAGTATCGCGTCCAGCATGGTCGTTACTTCCGACTAGGGCTGGGCGTCAATTAAAAATTTTAACCTGATTAATCGCCACCCTCTAATCGATTAATTAATCGTTGTTAATCAGTTGCGTGGATTTTTATAAATAATAGATGCAAAAGGAATGCAAGAACTCGTCTTGCCTTCGAAGACTTATTTTACTCTCCTGTTACACGGCGCAAAGGACATTTAGAATTGAGGATACATATATTTCAACGATTCAAAGACTCACATATTTTTGCTCCAGCTCCGAAGACAAAGAAGTTTGTCCACATTCCCCGACAGGAAGACAAGAAGTCAGGGCTTGGGCGATGCTTTCTTCACTGCAGAAGAGGGGCCTCGATGAGAAGGCGTTGATTGTTGTCTGCGTTTTTGGTGGATGGTCCTTGCTGGAGCTACATGGGTGCTTCGCTTGAAGGCGATACTGAAGCGAACTTATGCTTCCACTGTACGAAAAAGGCTTTTTGCAGATGATGCAGTGGACTTCCTTCGAGGTTAAAAACTTCCCCACTGGAGTTACCTCGAACCCAAACTTTCCAGCGAGATTTCCTTGCATACTCGTGAACTCGTCCATTTTTACGGGCCGAGTAATGGAACAAGTAACCATAGCATTGTTAACTTCCCAGCTTGTTTTTCTGCTTTTTGTCTTGCCTGGGCAGGATGTGTAATAGATCCCCAACACGTGAAGTTTGCGCGGTCGCACGGGGATCATTTGCGGCCCTGGCTTGTTCGTTTGGCCTCGGCAGAACTGTAATGTATATCCTCGAACACGTGACGCTTCGCAAGCGCGAGAATTGAACCTTCCTCATAGCACCTGGCTGGGAACGGAAAACCGCTCTTGAACAGAACGACCGGGTGAACCCCACGCAACGCTTTCCTTAGGCGGGGGAAGAGAGGCGGGGCATGAGTCACCCCTAGTTCGGGCAGGCCGTCCAGGATAGAGCCATGAGTGCGTCCAGTTGACTGCTTTTTGAGTACCGATTAAAAAACCGATTAACCGGTTAAAAAATTGATCGCGATTAAAGCCTTAATCGATTATTCAGAAGCTTAATCGATCAATTGCCCAGCCCTACTTCCGACCATGTACCAGCTGGAAAGATGTGAATCCAGTGGTCTCTTGAACCGCCGTATTCTAGGCGAACGTCACGTAGGGCAACACCTTGTCCCACGTCTTGTTCTCCACGTCGACGTACATAGAGATCATGTCTGCGATTGTCTTGTTGAGTAGCTCCGTCAGCCCGTTGGTCTGCGGGTGGTACGCAGTGGTACGACGATGGCTGGTGTGACTGAGCCGGAGGATTTCTTGGGTCAGCTGTGCCATGAACGATGATCCGCGATCTGTAATCAGAACTTCGGGTGCGCCGTGCCGGAGGACGATGGACTCGATGAAAAACTCGGCGACATCAACGGCAGTTCCTGAAGGAAGGGCTTTCGTTTCTGCCTACCGCGTGAGATTATCTATGGCGACGATTATCCACCGGTTTCCCAGGGTCGACGGCGGAAAAGGACCAAGTAGATCCATTCCGATCTGCTGGAACGGTGCAGTTGGCGGAGGAATTGGCTGCAGGAGACCCGCCGGCTTCGTCGGCGGTTTCTTGCGTCGCTGGCACTCGTGGCAGGATCGGTTGCAGAGGTGTACTGTTTTGGAGAGCTTAGGCCAGTAATACTTTTCACGAATACGGGCCAGTGTCCGGCTGTAACCAAGGTGTCCGTGCGTCGGCTCGTCGTGACATGCTTGAAGGATCTCCTCTCGAAGGTCGGCCGGAATTACCAGCAGCCACGGCGAGTTGTTGTCCCCGAAGTTCTCTTTGTAGAGTACATCTTGTCGAATGGCGAAGGTCGGCAGCGTTCGTGAGAAAACACGGGGCACGGTACTCCCGCGCCCTTCCAAGTGCTCAATTGATGCGCGCAGCTGAGGATCGTCTTGTTGACGTCGTGCCAAGTCGTCGGTGGTCACTGCTCCTAGGAAGCACTCGCCGTCATTGTCGTCGCTGCTGCCGGAAGGTGTTTCGACAGGGGCCCTGGACAGGCAGTCGGCGTCGCTGTGCTTGTGGCCCGACTTGTAGACTACACTCATGTTGAACTTTGTAGGCGGAGACTCCATCGAGCGAGGCGTCCTGAAGGGTCCTTGAGGTTCGCAAGCCAGCAGAGCGAGTGATGGTCTGTGACTACGCTGAACAGGCTCCCGTACAACTACGGGCGGAACTTCGTGATTGCCCAGACGACCACAAGACATTCTTTTTCAGTCGTGGAGTAATGTTTCTCCGCCTTGGACAGTGTCCGACTTGCGTAGGCGATGACTCGCTCGGTGCCTTCTTGTAGTTGAACCAGTACCGCGCCAAGTCCTGCGTTACTTGTGTCCGTGTGAATCTCGGTTTCCGCATCCTGACCGAAATGTTCAAGAACAGCAGGAGTCTGGAGTCGTCGCTTCAGCTTGTCAAATGCCTGCTGCTGCCCCTTGGCCCATTGGAACTTCTCGGCGTCCTTCGCGAGGTTTGTGAGCGGTGCGGAAATCCTTGCGAAATCCCGAACGAAGCGTCTATAGTAGGCACAAAGTCCAAGGAATCTTCGCACGGCCGTCTTGTCTGTCGGAGCTGGAAATGCCGCGACGGCGCGAGTCTTCTCGGGGTCTGGGCGGACGCCTTCGTTACTAACCACACTGTAAAAAATTCCGTAAATAAAAGGATATATTCTCCGTAATCGCTAATGAGAAGTCGTCCGTAATCGTAATTAAGGACAACTTGTCCGTTCGTCTGGAATTACAATTATTTGAACAATTTAGTAGAGAGCCTACGATAAGCTTAAATGCGTTCTATTAGATGTGGAACATCATACAATGCGTCCCCTGTCTGAAAAAAGTCATTTAACGTACTTTTAGACCGTTTTTGATAACTTTAGGCAATAGGTGGTGCTAGCTACCACCTAAAAGCAAAAGGAGATTCGGTGCTGGTCTAGTAGAATCTTACTATCACTTATTTATTTATCCATTCCGTCGGGTTTTCCCGCTCTCGTTGGTCTTCTGTCGTCTCGCGGTCTCGCTTTGACATCCTCGGTGTTGAACCTGAAGGTGAGTTCCTCTGCGTGAACAGAAATAAACATTTGAATTTTAATTTGCGTTAAATATTGGCTTTGTACGTGAGGTACGGGTCCACCTTTCTGAAGCTCGTGTTCCCATACGGGTGAAACAAAACCACGGAGTCTTGCAACCGAGATGTTTCGTATTTGATGACGACGGTCGCACTTCTCAGTTCCCGCTCGCGTTTGACGTTCTTAGCGAAACCTGATGCCAGGTCGGGTACTCGTTAAGCCCTTGTGTTGTATTTCGTCGCGAGCCAACTGATAGCGCGGCCCGTCACTCAGAGAGCTCAAGAGAGCGCCTCTCGCGTATTCATGCCTACGGCTGACCTTGTGTAACGGCAAGCGGTCGTGGTGGCTTGCATGGGTCTGAAGTCCCCTACTTCAGCCAAGTAACCAGTAGACGAAGTAATGGTGGGCGGAGTATGACAATCCCTGTTTCCTCCGCGGTTTAGGGCGGGGGGGCGGTGGGGGAGGCTGGGCTGAGTGAGGAGCGATGTGATTTGAGGTCGAGACAGTCGAGATCGACCTTACCGTCCCCACAACCGCGATAACGATGCCCAGGGCCGGTTCAACACCCACCAGGGCAGGGGTTTATCCAAAATTTTAACTCGGGGGGGGAGGGGGAGGGAGGGGAGGAAGGAAGGGAGGGAGGAGAGGAGGAAGGAGGAAGGAAGGGGGTATAGCCTTGTGTGTAGTTTGCGCAGGAAATTCTTGGGAGGGAGAGGGGGAGGGGAGAGGGGAGCTGGACTTCAGCTTAGGGGAGTGTTATGGGGGTGTTGGGTGTGTGTTCTAAATTTTTCCGGCGTTTTCTGCTGAACGGGAGCCTTGCGCTATCCTGCTCGAGCTGATCAGGGAGAGTGCCCGACAGTCTAAAGCTATACCTCTTGACAAGATTTGGCTATGGCTAGAGTTCTGTGTTCTCGGATAAATCAGATAAAATCCGAAAAACACTTGCCAGTAAAAATTGGGCAGATTCAGATTTATGAAAAAAAAAAAACTCATAATTTTGGGACTGCAAATTGTTCGAATCTGACCAGTTTTTATATTTTCTTGTGATCCTCGGACATGTTTTCCATTTCCTTATTTATTAGTTCCAACTTTTGTTTGTAAGCGTCACAAAAGGGTATCCTTGACCCCCCATCACAAAAACTAGATACTATCGCCGACACAGTGTTAGCTATTACAAGGCAGCCGTGGCCATTTCGTCCCCCCAGCAGGCACCCTCCGAAACACCGCGCCTACCCTGTGCGGCAGAATATCATACTCTCTTTGTCGTCTGCTAGGCGGAAAGCAGATGCCGCCACAGCGCTTGCCGTTGTTTCCTTCACCGCCTTTTGTACGTGCGTCTTTCGGTACGAAGATTCTTTGACTCATGCAAACAACTCGGCCGAACTTCGAATGAAGGGGACACACCGAGCTAAGATAATTGTTGCCGATGGTTGCATACATATCTAGGTAGATTACTTTTATTAATCGGACAGACGGCTGTTGACAGTCTTCCCTCATTTCCAAAACTGGTTTCCAAACGCAGAATACTAAGGTAAGCATTTAGCACTACATTTGTTATTGGTATGTGCAGAAAATTTCATTTATTTATTTTCTATTTTTTTTTCAGAGTAGTTAAACCACTGTGGCGGTGTCTGTTTTCTGCCTAGCAGATGACAGAGAGAGAGTATGATATTCCGCCGCACAAGGAGGGCGCAGTGCTTCAAAGGGCGCCTGCTATGTGGCGCTGGGGGTACGGAACAGCCACGGCTGCCGTGTCATAGCTAACAAGTGCCGTCGGTAGTACAACAATAGTCGAATATGTCTTGCCTGTAAAAAGGCTGCCTTACTAAACTCACAAACTGCTGCTTTCTACCTTACATTCTTTTCCACTGAAAATGCCCAAAAACTTTGAATTGAAGGCTCTTCTTCAATAAGAAAAACCCCATTTCCACGGCAAGGAACCTTTATCATCAGCTTCATTTGTGTTGACCCCGGACACTGACCACACTGAACTGTCCACGGGGCTGCTTCTTCCTTCGAAAATTGTTGCTATATGTGCCGCTTAGCAATAAATTGCGCATATAGAGTTGTGCTTTCGACAAATGCCGTAGATATGCATTTGCTCTTACCGCATAAGCCCCGATAACCACCGATTTCTGGCCGACACTAAAAGTAGATACCGGAAAACACATATTTTAGGATACAATAGTAAACACAAAAAACATCCCCTCAATTTGAAGAAAAATAACCACTAAAAACACGGAACCTTAGTTATGAGTTTCAAACTTCCCAAGCTTAGGAGAAATCGTAAAACACACTTAACCGCTCCTGCTTTTTCGTGCGTTTCAAATGGCCTCTGATCAGATGCTTGCCCACATAGCTTTGTACAATCTTGCGCAGATTTCAGTATTGCGGACACCACGCACATAGACATGATTTCAGTTAAGGGGAGAGGGGCTCTACGGAGGGGACGGGGGAACCTTTTTTAAGACACACTGGGTTGGGGAGAGGGAGAGGAGGAGGTGCGAGCAAAACTGGAGGATTTCAGGGAGAAGGTGCCGACTCCTGGGCACCCCCTGGCTACGTGCCTGGCGTAACTATAACTTGCATGCTCAGACTGATTCTTGTTGTCTTTTTCGTAATCATTAGGCTTTCCTGGGAACGTCTACGAGAAGACGATTGAAAGTGAATGGGTTAGCCAAGCCAAGCTGTATCTGACTGGCTCTTTTCAACTGTGTACAGAGGCTATGAGTATGACAGTATACGTGTACAGTCTCCGGCAATATGAAAGACCCATTCGACGATGTAATTTCAGGCGGCTACGCTGGATTCACTTTGGCTTTGCCCACATTGCTTGGCGTAAAAAAATAAATTATTTATTTTTTCTAAAATAATGTGCATCCGGGCAAAGTGAACTCACCACCACGCTGACAGACTCCTTGGCAAGGACATCAAGGTGAAATGTCTTAGTGAGCATTTTTTTCTAATGTTGCTTAGCCTTTTTATATTTACAGAAGTGTTTCACTGAAGGAGTAAGCTCGTGTGCAAACGTCCTGATGAGGTACCTCACAAGCAAGCCGACTAGGGAAGTTGTGCACTGGATGTCATCTAGACAGGTCGCAGAGGAGTGTGGGGATGCCACGGCCAAGGAAAAGGTGCTCCTACCCATTCTTGCGTGCCACTTCAAAGAGGATACAAGGACATCTTTTTCACATCTTCGGGGTAAGTGCATATCAAAGTGATGTGACAGCTCTGAGAGTTCAGCAGATATGTCATAAATGTGGTGCTTACCTATTTACTTCACAAATACTGCCAAAGCCATTATATGCATTATTTCATGAGCTGAGTACACAGATGTTTTTTTTTTTTTGCTAGCTTCACATTAATAAGGAGAAGCGCTTCTCATATTGAAACGTAGGTGTGTGTGACTGATGCCACTATAATGTTGTTTACTGGTCAGGTGAACATTTTATTTGATTTTCAATTAAAATTATGTCATCTTCTATTCTTGTAAGATATACCTTTTAAAAATTTGCCCCATCTAGTGACTGCGTTTCAAACTACGCGCGGGCGCTGTGGTTGGCTACCGTTGGCCGCAATTAGAATGTAGACTGTTTCTACCCATGTACTTCTGTAGCTGCCAAAGATTAATCTTCGACGCCTGGACGGCTCATTGTAGGAGTATGCGGCTTACTGTGGAACGGCTCGAGCCTAACAACGGGTACCGATAATCTGTATTCAAGGCCAGGCGACTTCGGTGTAACATTGGCGCCTCCTTTGAAATTCTGACGCCAGAATTGGTATGCTCTGAAGGAAGAAATCGCCTGCTTCTTTTTCTTTTTGTGTTGTTCCCGTAACCTTTTATTTTTGCAGTGGCCGGGGTTTGAGTGGTACCCGCGGAAAAACAAGCACGGTAGAAACAAAAAAAGGCGTTTCATTACCAATTGGAGCTAGCTAAACATAATACGCATTGTTCCTGCGCCCATCGCAATTTTAAGTTCTAATCGCAAAAAAATAAACAAAAAAAGTAAAAAATGATTGCGATCAAAGCATTATTCGATATACATATATTGCTGTGATCTGCATGTAAATGAACGGGTGTGGCTTTTGAACCAGTGCACTTTTCTTTGAAATATTTATTTTCTTCCCACTCCTGTAAGAGTCCTGACAAGGACTGACAGTATATAAAATAAAATACAATAAAAAAATCGGAAAGTTAGTCGATCAATTGCCCGCCCCTAAAAATATGACGTAACGTCAATTTTCTCACTAAATTTTGCGAGAAAAGTCACGGACAGACTGACGGAAGGACGGACAATCTTATGAGATTACGTGGCTGCGTTAAATAGCACTCCATGCTTCAAAACCCCATGTATGAGGCAATTTAAAGCGGTTGTGCTAGATTCCCGTTGGTCAAGCCTGCATTTCTGGAGGTGAAGAAATAAATGAACGTCTATTTTACTTTCCTAGATATAGAGTCCCTCTTGTCAAAGCGTACTTAGAACGGCTGCATCGGCTGTCTTCGTGAATGGGTCTTTCATATTGCGTTAATGTGTTCACCCGCGAAGTATGTCATTGTTGCCTGGCTAGATCGCCTGTCGTGCGATCACCGCACTAGTTACGAAAAGTGTTTGCTGTCTGCGTTAGACCACGTTAGATAGCGCTTTGGTGCAACAGTGTAGCCTCTTTATAAGTTTCCATTTACCGCTGTCGAATGTTACGCGACCATGCCGCACATCATCTGAACGCAAGCAAAAGTAGAGCACCTACGACGCTTGTACTGAGAAACTATGTGGCTGCGTGAAACTACGCCTTTTCCTTCATACGATCGAAGAGCGGTTTCTTTCTTTACTTCCCGCGTTATCATGAAGAGTACAACGGCCTGAATTCGCTGTACCTGTAAATACCGAAACAATCAGAACAGCTGCTCCAATTCATCGCCGGCTTCTCCACTTCGAAAGGTTTGCAGATCGAAGTGGCGCTTTGGTTGGGCAACAATCGCTGGAAAGTGAAAATGGGATTGCTTCCGACGGTTATGGTAAACGAATTTTTGCGGTCACTGCAGAACACGTATTTTATTTCTTTATTTAAAAAGTAGATTACAGGACGGCTGAATGGTCTGCTGAGATAAAGAAACCAAAACCAGAGAGAAAAAAGTGTTCAAAGAATGGAGACAAATATGTACGCACCTTTTATCAGTGACTGCGAGGGACCAGAGAAAAATAACGGGAGATGAAAGTAGATTCTTGGTTTTTTTCGCGAGCAGTAACACTGCGACGTAGATGTTGCGTTATGGTGAGATCAATTTGCTTTTCTGGGGCCTTTTGGCAGCGCTCTTTCAATATCTGAGTTTTCTTTCTCGTTTATTTATTTTCTTTATTGATTTTTGAGTAGACACCCAACAGAGGGGGTGGGCGAAAGAAAAACCCATTTCCACCTTTACCTTCTTCTATACGATCTGACGTCTACACGAAGGTCATCGATCGAGGTTCGATCGTCCCCATACGGCAGTAATCGCCTAAAGCAAGCTAGAAAAACGCCATCCGAAGTCTTGTTCGCAAAGTCGTAGACTTCGATTTTACGGCAGATGGAACGATGATCAAGCTCACGCCCTTTCTAGCTCGAACCTATCTACCGTTAACCTCTGCTGAGCACCAAGACCACAAAGTTGGAGTGAATGATCTTGTGACATCACAAAACCGGATAGAAGAAATAAATGCTGTTTACGTAGAAATGTCAGCACGAAGGCCTTGACAGTTATGAGGTGTTCGGTGAACTTGCACTCTCAGACGATCTACCACCTCTCTCCCACTCTTCATTACCCGGCAAGAAAGACATCCTTGTGCTAATAAAGAAAGAGACTACAATAAATTTGAAGACCCTGCAAGAATCATTGAAGCAAACACAGAGTTCGGTCATTTTAACAGGTATCGTAAGTTGTTCGTTAATAATCTTTTGTGCCAGCCTAGATCGGCGTTACAGTTATTACCGAATATTTTATTTTTAGAGTTACTTAAATTTTTATGAAGGAGTCACGAGAAATACATGGAAACGTTTTAGAATAACCTCGCGATATTCTCAACACGGTGTCAAGCCAAAAGTCAATAAATGTTGCGTGTGCTAGAACATTTGAAAAGCAATGTGAAGAATGCTTACGTGTGTACGACCAGTAACTATAGGAGTACGTCTTTCTTCACCGTGGTGTATTTCTTAATCGCAAGTCAGTTCTTTTTTTAGACGTTTGGTAAAGGTCTTGCAAGAGACAAGGTGTCGGAGCGAAACTAACTGGTGCCAGTGGCTGGCATTACTTTTACTATCATCTTTACATCACAGCGAGCGCAAGCATGGTTTCGCCATCTTACCGACACGACGGTATATTACGCTTCCACTGCGGAATGCGCTTCGGCGTGCCTGCCTTGAAGTCACACGCGACTGTTCTGTTTATTTTGCAGGTTTTGTTTTGTTTTCAGTGAATTACGCCATCGCGTTAGGTCAAGCGACTACTACCATGTCTACGAAGCAAAAGAAAAAAAGGAAAAAGGAACTATCGCCGACTGGCAGGCACCCTTCTCTTTACTGCCGGCTGTGTCATTAGCCGCAGCTGTTCACGTTTCATCGACAGAACTACTTTCCTGACGGCGCCTAATGCCGGATGCCGCATATTCGTTGATGTCAATTTGCTTTTGGGCATATGTTTTTTTATGTTATCTCAATATTTTAGATGTGCGTCTCGTTGCATGATGTTTTGATTGAAGTAATAGCAGCCACTCAACGAAGTTCTTTGTTATTCAACTTTTGGTTACAGCACTGCATGACCACAATTTGCGTCATTCGTGATCCTTGTCAATTGAAGTTTTTCACTGTCTTATTTATTATGTTCTAACGATTAACCCTAAGTTTGCAGCAAGGAACAGTGTTCTCTGCACCCCTCCCCCTGCTCCCGGAACGCTGTGGGACAACGCGAATATAACGGAAGCTCAGCTGAAACTGTATGGCCGAATCGCTACTTTTAGGCGCCCTACCTGTGGTGACGTAAAACATCGTCCAGATCCTACCCCTGTGCATGCACACGAAATTATTTTCAGCGTATATTCAAACTTGTCGAAGAGGCATCACAAACACGATCAAAACGTTTCATGAACAGTCACAGATATTCTTTGTTCTGGGAGCCACTACCAATTTTACAGAATTGGACTGGTTGACTTCTTTAAAGGATTCATAAAACGTTTTTCCAACTTTTTCCTGTTTAGCTTGTGGGAGCCCTGGGTGAAAGACGAGGCAGAGGGCACGTGACAGGTGGTCGGCGGAGAAGTCACGAGCTGACGCGAGACAGTGCGAGCTGAGCGAGGCTGGAGCTGGGCAGGAACGTCGGGGCTGGGCTGCCTGGGCTGGCCCATGGCGAACCCCGGAGCGGTCCACCAGCGAGGTTCGAAGCCCGGACCGGTAGAAACGGCGAGCCCTGGCCTTGGCCATGACGATCCAGGGATGGTTCAGCAGCGAGACTCGGGCTGTGATATGTCCCTGGACAGCCAGCCTACGCAGCGCTGGCGTGGGAAGGACGATCCGCAGGCCTGGTCACGGACTCCGACTGTGAGCTCTGATCGACGGGCGACAACAAGAGTCGGCAGGCCCGGACTGCGGGCTTTCGACGACGGGCAACCGGGAGGTACAGTAAACC
>JAZHYW010066249.1:0-36207 GCA_037355805.1 Ixodes ricinus
TATTTCTTGAACAAGTTAAATGCTGAAACAGATTTTAGCCATAGCCTACCATTTAAAGCTTTAATGTTGATCCTGTCGAAGTTGTGAACTTCAGGCTTCGTGTTGAATGTGTACTGTGTTCATTGACATCAAATGTTACATTAGAATCTTGTTATTGTCTTTTTTTGTGGGTTTTTTTTTTTTAATTTGAAGAATGTTTTTATTTTAGATTTGATTTTTCGAACAATGCCCTGTACGCGCGTTGCTGTCGTGGAGCTGGGGCCTTGTCAAGCTTCACGTGTTGCAGCTTTTGCCCCAGCTACCATCTTTCATGTGAAAGAAAAAAAATGATTGATTGATTCATTCATTCATTCATTCATTGAATTTAAAGGCATGCATGCCATCAGTTAGTAACTTGCTATATATCATCGAAAACCACTAAATCAACTAATTTTAGAGATACAGAATATACGGCCCTTTATGGCGTTCGGGAAATAAACTCTCTTTAGGCGCATTTCTATAATTTGTTTCACCATAAGTCCAGCCGCAGCCGACTCTACGAGCTGATGGGACCAATCAGGGTCCAATCAGATCGCCGAACCAATCACGCACAGAAAGGGCCTAGTGACTCGCGTTTTTCACGCTCTTTTGATTGGTCCCATTACATCGTAGCATAGGCTGCATCAGGACTTCCAGATGAAAGCTCTCCGATAGAAAACCAAAACCTAGAAATTCACTCCAAATACAGCGTTGTTTCGAGCGTCGTGAAATGATGCACGAACATTACGTTGTTTTTTTTTTTGGGAGTGCTTCATTTTGTTATTTTCGATTCTGCAAAGCAAGATTCTCGTTGAAAACAGGCCCTTAAACTATATAATTAGACAAGCAATTACTCGAAAATAGTAAATTACTCCAATATTTTGAACTTCTTTTTTTTTTCATTTTCCTAAATCGGAAATGTCAATGCAATGTGATGCGTAGTTTTCGCAGAATAGAATTTGCCGGAATTTAGTGATACACCCCTTTTGAGTGACCTGCACAAAAGCACTTCCCGGGATCCGCTGCGAATCCTCGCCGGCAAAAGTACACGCGAACGCGTTTCCATAACCCGAACCGTTGGCGTGCCGCGCCTGACGGGATCCGCTGCAAGTCCTGGCAAGTCAAAGTATAGGCAAACATGCCTCCCACAAGCCGCGTCAGTTGGCGGCGGTAACCTTCTGTTTCCGGCTCGTGTGCTAGGCTCGCACCTGTATCCGGAGGGGCTGCATATCCCCCCCAAGGTTCGGTGCAGCCCCTCAGGCTCCCTGGACGCCCTGTGTACAGTCGCGTCGCGCCGCCGTGCACCGAGAAGACGCCT
Organism: Ixodes ricinus; assembly: GCA_037355805.1. Classification (NCBI taxonomy): domain Eukaryota; kingdom Metazoa; phylum Arthropoda; class Arachnida; order Ixodida; family Ixodidae; genus Ixodes; species Ixodes ricinus. Next base: position 1,337 of record JAZHYW010066249.1, read on the forward strand.
TCTCGTTGTCCAGTATATAGGGCAGCTGGAATTTCAGGTCGAATTTGCCGGCTTCCGCAAACTCCGAATTCGTCAACAACGCACACTGGAAGTGCTCAAGATTGTTTTCTGAGCACGCGCTTTGAGAGCCAAGTTCGCTCGGCACGCTTCGCGCCACTGGAAGTGACGATGGACCCGCAACTAGTGTCCAAGGTAAGTTCACCTCACCGATTAAGCCCTGCGTATCAACGCTCCCGTCCTCTTGGGGGCACTACCGTTTTGCTGGCAGAGCGGGAGCAATAGACTTTTTTTTGCCAACTTCCACCAATCATCGAGGAGAATTCTGGGAACGGTAGGTACACGCGCTGCACGTGCTTGTCTTGTTTGTACGAAAGAGTCGAGGTAAATAATCAAACCAAGGCGTTGATGAACGCGCGAGTCAAGTTCCATTCCTTCCTACACAAAGCATTTATTAACCATAAGGTATAGGAGAGGGAGGGCGTTGGTGAGTACGCGGTCTGTACGCTGGCTCGAACGAAAAGGGAAGATATTGTACGAAGATCGCAAACTTGGCCTCGTCGATAAAATCCAGGAGGCCGGTAAGAACTATTTACCTGTCCTCGGATCCAGGAGGCCGAGCCCACCCTTCCAGAAAGTTCATATATTGGGTCGGTGCTTGGTCATGGCTTCTCTTGATTTAGAGCACTTCCACAAGTTGTGGTGGGTGTCGGCCATTTTTCCCATGTTGCATCTTGAGCAGGTTCCAGAATTGTTTCTTTTGTTTCAGGATGCGAGGCAATCGGGAGTAGAAGATGCGTCTGTGAGTATTTTTGTAAGGAGAACCTTTCCCGGTCTGCCCAAACATCTGGGATGTGAGTCCGCGCTCGTGGGAATTATTGCATGTTGTGTTAATGCCTGTTCACACATACAGTGGAGTGCTAAGTTAGCGCTACGTGTGCGCTCGAAAGACATGGTGAGCGTAACAGCGCATGAACGTAGCAGCCATCATGAGCGCTCTTTCGAGCGCTCATAATGGCGCTTCCTAGCGCGTGACTTAGTTCTAATATAGCGCGCGATTAGCGCTTCTAGTAGCGCCTTGTTAGCGCTTTAGTAGCGCCTTGTTAGCGCTTCAGTAGCGCCTTGTTAGCGCTTCTTGTACCGCGGTTACTGCTGCGGATTAGCGCGTGCACTGCGGTTCCGGTTCCTGTGGTTGGGTGTGCATCAGCAGCACCATGGCGGACATGTGGGACGCTGAAATAGAAACGCGACAAATGCTGTTACATACGCAATTAGTGCATATGTGTGTGGACGGCTTAACGCCCAGAAGAGCCTTCTGGGTGCGCGAAATCTTTCGCCACCGAGATACCGACGGGTACCCGGCGAACCTTGTTCCCAGGCTGAGGGACCGAGACACAGAGCTCTTTCGAAGGTGATTATTTTTTAACTGCGTGTCTTTGAAACCAGGGTCACGCATGTCGAATAGAAAGCGATGAGGTCGTACCCAATCAATTAGTCGCTCAGAGTCCATGACTCTGGATCGTCTGCCCGACCGCTTTGCTTGGAGAGCGGCTCTTTTACTTCCTCTTCTTTCACTACCAAAGGAAAAACAACAACAACGGAATCGCCGTGCACGCGCTGTTCCGCAGCAGCAAGCACGGCACAAGGAGCGTGAGAGCGCTTACAGCGCTGCTGAAGCGCTTGCTGAAGCGCTAACCGAGCGCTACGTCACGCGCAAGTCGGTGCCACATGAGCGCTGCTTCCAGCGCTCATGAGGCGCTAACTGAGCGCTCCGCTGTATGCTTGAACCGGCCTTTATTCGGAACGGGTCTTTAATCTGGGCCGTTTTACGTTCCAGCTCGTATTTCTGAGAGTTGTGGCCGCTCGAATCCTGATCGGAAGCGGGGACGTAGCAATGGTCGTGTGTGCGTAGAACAACCTCCGTAGCTTCGTGGGAAGGGACGCGCGAGTTAACTGATGTAATAATAATGATTATAAATTTTTATTTTCATCAGTCTTGATGGCGGCGATTAAGGGTAAAAGCTACATACGCAGCTTGACGTTCCCTTAACCGCCTACAGTGCCACGGCGACGGAACACAGCAGGAATAAAAAGATAAAAATAATAGTAGACGCAGCACACAAAATTCACCATAGCAGATAAAGCAATATAATCAAATATGACTGGCAGTGGTTGTAACTAGTTAGCATAATCCCCATAAAATATAATGGTCGGATTTCTCCTATTAACATTTCCTTCCAGTCCAAGACTTTTTTTATTTAATTCGTAAAGATTTAGTAAATTAGGAATATTGTGCCTCAGCATTTGAGTGCTCTAACTTGTTCTTGGCATGACATTCGGCGCCATGAGTAGGATACACATTATTATTTTCAGGAGGCGACCCTTACAGCTTTTTTGTTTGTAACAAATGTACCTTTTCAAGATTCGTTGAAATGGTGGTACCCCAAACTAAGCGACAATAATTTAAGTGCGAGTAGAACGAGGAATTATAAACTATAGTAACTTGACGTTGGTCGGTAAAGTGTAACGATGGCGGTTTAACATGCCAGCAATTCGAGACAGCTTTGTAATAAGGTGAGTTAACATGCTCAGCGCACGACATATTATCCGAAAAAATTACACCTAGGATTTTGAAAGAGGCACAATCTCAATCTTGGTTGAGTCAATACTGAGGTCTTTCGTAAGGTTGACTATTTTATTTTTAGGGCGAAAGAGCACGGCTTTTGATTTAGTTGTGTTTATTTGAAGTGAATTAAGGGAAATACACTTATAACGATACCACATATAACGATGTACCGCTCATAACGATCAGTTTCTAGCAGACCATTGGTTTTTGCGTGGGCTATCCTGTCCAGACAGAACGATAATTGGTTATAACGATTGCATTTTCGGGTTTTCTGGTTATCGCTATAAGTGGAGTGCACTTATCTACTCAAAATTTCATCCCGGAAGGCATTAGGTTCGCCTTATCAAATAATAAATCGGCATTTAAAGCAGAGAAAAATATACATGTGTCGTTAGAATAATTTACAAATGTTGCAATTGAATTTATATTGATGTCATTTACATATATGTTCAAGTAAAAGGGACCCAATATGCTATCTTGCGGTACACCAGAGGAAATAGGCTTAGTAACAAAGGAGTTTTCCATTGATAGAGACGTATCGCAATCGATGCTCTAGATACGACTTTATTAGATGCAAGGCACGCCCCTCGGAAACCGTAAAGTGTCCGATTTTGTTAGAAGTCTTTTATGGTTGAGGCGATCAACCGCCTTTGAGAAGTCGAGACACACACCGATAACCAGCTTTTTAATGCGAAATCATTAACTGTCCCGCGAAGCAAACCGACGTTATCAGCTTTCGAAGCCGCACCAAACGGCACCTACAACTCCCCTGTCCCAATGGAGCGAAGCCTGTCGTCTGTAGCAGCAATTAGATGGATGGGATCCCATTGCTGGCGCGCGTCATAGTTTCAAGGAACGAGGCTCCCATTAGCAGCCGCGGGGCGTAGTTCTAGAGAACGCCACCCCACAGAGAAGCCCTCTCTGTGGCGGCGCAGCGGCCTGGCCGCCGGCAAGGGAGCGGCTGGCCGCAGAAGGAGCAGAGCCTGCCCGGGCATACTCCGGAGAGGTGCTCGGCCGAGCTCAGCGCGGCGCGGCCACTTCACGCGAGCGCGCCCTCGGCCGTCGGCCGCAACCTCAACAGTAGCGAAACGTGGCCGTCCACGCCAGTACACCGCAGACGAACTGAGAGAGCGGAAGAACGACATTCATGCTTTCGCATTCACAACTCATAACAAGTGCTTGCGTGTTCTCGGAAATGTTTTCTTCAAAGTTTTCTAGAATAGAATTCTTTTACAGCTAATAAGGTGGCCTTGGTGGACCTATTTTGCCTAAATCCAAACTGTGAAGTATTTATTAAGTTATGTTTGTTATAAAACACCGTTAACCGGGTATAATTATTTTTAAGAGCGTTAGAGAAAACTGGAAGTATAGAAATAGGTCGATAATTCCCTATTTCGTTTCCGCTTCCCTTTCTTACGCAATACTAACACTTTAGCTATCTGCATTCGCTTCGGAAATACGACTTGTGGCTAAAGAGAGGTTAAAGACATGAGAGAGCACTATCGAGTGAACAACGTGCTTTACGGGTCTTATCAGAATACCGTCCGCGTCACCGCTTCCACTATTCTTTAGTTGTAAAAGTATGAAAATTACTTCTGGTTCGACCACCGGCTCTCAAAATATGGGGTCAATGTTTCTTTTGTCGCTGAAAACAGAAGAATTTAGAGTCTCATCATTGCCTGCGATATTGGAAAAATGCTCGTTAAAGGCATTTGCTAAAGAACATCCGGTAAGTTCAATGCTGGTATAAAAATGTTTTCAATAGAGCTTGAGGGACTTTTACGATTTAAGAGGGAATATAATTGTTTCCACATGACGTCCGTACGTCCCTTGTGCTGTTTCAAATACATCAAAATAATAACGTTTCTCTGGCGGGCCTTAATTCTTTGGTTAAATCATTGCGGTACGTCTTAAATTGCTTGAGATTTTTCTGGTATCTAGATTTGGCGAACCGACCGTACAGAACATTTTTTGTACGAATCTATGCCCAGCAAGTCTGGTGTTATCCGAGGCTTCCTTGTGTGTTTTGATATTTTATGGACTTAAAAGAAAACAAGAAAATCTATTATATAGTTCGAGAAATAACTTCCATAAATACATTGTAAGCCTCGTCAGCAGTATCTTCCTTTACTACCCTATCCCAAGTTGGCGTTTGAAACGTCGACTGGAAAGCGGTCAAGTTGATCGAGAGCTTTTTTCTCTTTTTTTAGCATTGTTTGTTTGGATTTACAAGCTTTTCTTGGTATACTTTTTAGAGCGACAAATATTGGGTGGGTCGGGGGGGGGGGGGGGTACTTCAAGTCTCATCCAATGACACCAGCTTTTATAGAGTCGGACAAGCAATTTGAAATAAACAAATCTATCGAGTGCTTGAGATTGGCACGTGACACGCGCAGTTCTAGTGATAGCGCTTGAGCAACCATTTGTGTTGAATAACAAGTCTAGCGTTCTTTTAGCGGTGTCTACAGACATATCAATGTCAAAATCTCCGCCGCAGACAACTGCGCACTTTTCTTTATTAACAAACGCCAAAAACAATTTGTGAAAACTTAAAAGAAATACTTCGAGATCGCCCTTAGGTGGTCGGTACATGACAACAAAATATATTCTGATTGCTACGTAGACATAACGCTTCGTATTCAGGATTGATGCAGCTAAAATCGCTAACCAGTTCACACACAGAATATTGTGTCAGGATAGACAAACCACCACCACGTCTAGCAGTACGATTCATGTAAAAGGAGCGATACAGAGACAATCTGAAGACATCCGCTTCTTCCGTATACCAACTCTCAAGATAGCATTATAACTTCGAATGAAAAATCAAATTGACTGAAAAAGCAACTCAAGGTCGACAGCTTTATTTTTTGCTAACTGTACATTTAGATGAAAGCGTGTCCCATGCGATATAATCTTTACCAGGGTGACCTTTCGATTTTGCAGGAGAACAAAAACGTCATTAGTTATTGCAAAAAAACAAAAAAGAACGGTTGCAGATGATAATTTTATTTGATTTTTACAAGGTCATCGTCATGCTCAATTCAAATAGTTGGGTCGCCTTCTTTCTTTCTTACATATGAGCATCCCTCCTTGTGCCAAGCGAATTGGTAACCGAGATGTTTGGCCTTCGTCCTCAGCATCATGGAACAACTTCCTGTTTGATGCGGTCAAGTTCTCTTGCACGTGAACGTATTCTGCTCTCAGCTTCTGCTTGTTTTCGAGCCACGTGTTACGTTCGTTTCGATTGATAAAGTGGACAATCCCGACGGGCGTCTTTTCTTACTTGGTAGGAAGACTGTGGACTGTCTCTACGCTATCTGTAGTCAGTTTTGGCACTTCTATTCGATCAGCGATTTCATTGAGCTTGTCCGGCAGGTTTTCATTCGAGGGTTTCAACAAGTCCGTGCACCTCAAGATTATTGGCTCGCCCGTATTGCTCCAGCTTATTCAGCTCTTTCTTAAGTTGGGCAGTTTCGTTATTTTTTCGCTCGTTTGCCGGTTCATTTACCCTCTTCTTTAGGATCTTGATTTTACTGTCGTGTTCTTTCATTTTCTTTAACACTTGGTCGTACTGGTCAGACATGTTTTCAACTGACTTTTCGATCTGCATCACCGTGTCCTTCGTGGTTACCAGCTCATCAACCTGGACTTTCAATGGTGCAAGCACCGTCAGCATGATCACTATTTGAGCCAGATGGTTTTGACGTCCGGTGACTCTTTACTCTGCTTATCTTCTTTAAGCTGTCTATCGTCGGCGTTGCTTCGATTTTTCGGCTTTGCCCGCCGACATGTTTGGTACTTCCATGTTTCTATAAAACCTGGCTTTTTTCCCGGAGAACGACCTCAGTCACACCCGCACAAGTTCCCAGGGGTAACTAAACTGGCATTAATTACATTTCAGAGCATCGTCGTCCTCGTCGATAGTTGTTTTGCAGTGCAAGCACAGATCGCCGTCCCATCTGTCGCTCTGGTCATTTCAATAAACGCTGGGCAGCAGTCCGCGACAGCGACCCGGGTCTTCAAAGAAGGCTGTGATACTTTTCCTATCCGCAAAGTGAGGTGGAAAGCGTCCGACCTGCCGATAGCCCTGTCGCCGACTACGCCTGTCAATGTGTCAATGCCGCGCTGCCTTTCTTTTTTTGCGTGTGGCGTGCTGGTGGCGTCTCAGTCGCTGCCGTATAGCCGATAGCGCTGACACTTGCTAATCCTGTTCTTGGCTTGTCCTTGATTGGTTGCCTCAGTTCAGCGTTGGCCGGACTTGATAAGCACGCAGCTTTCGATGATGGGTGGCAGAATCTGCAAAGGTGAGGTGGTAAGCGTCCGACCTGCAGACAGCCCTGCCGCCGACCGCCTCTTCATTGCCCTGGATTCCTGCATGCGCTGGGATCTAGGAGATCTTTTAGGTCGCTCCCTTCTGCAGGAGTCGAGAGGAGAGCTTCTTAATTGCCCGAACTATGCGGTTCGAGCTTCTTGCTTTTATGCATTTTGTGACTGCGTCCTGTAAGTCTGAAAAGACTCGAACTTTCAGGGCGCAGTCCTGTAAGTCCGAGGCCGGGTCAAAACTTTGTCTGGGCTGGGTGAAAAGCTTTTTTGGATTCAAGTAGTCATTCTAGTCTAGCAAATACCAGGCGTTCCATTATCTTGCAGGTGCATAATGTGAGGGAGATGGGATGAGAGTTTCTAGATTTAAAACTCACGTTTCTAGACGATCACACCTGTTAGGCTTATGAACCTCGCTCTAAAAAATGTGTGCTACGGTACGACTCCGCCCATTCAAAACTAGTAAAAAAAAAGGGGTATTGCTACTTCCTGCCTCGGAGCTGCGTTGAAGAAATCATGTCACCATGAAATGGGTAGGAGCTTCCTGTTACAGGTCGATCGCCTATTCAGTGCGGGTTTTCCGCAGAAGTCCCTGACTGATGCGGCGGGTGGTCTGAAAAGAAGTATAGAGGTGTTCCACAAAACGTTCATACACTGCAAAATATAAGATCGGCGGTCATTCCTTGCCTTCATGCTATCTCCCACGATTTGAAAAAAGTTGAACGTTCCGGTTGTTTTTCGGTCCCGGATAAGCTTTTGTCATTGTGCAAAAGAATCAATGCTCCAAATAGGGATAGTGACGAATGCGAAAATAAATACAAGAATAAGTTCTTGGTATGTACAACCTATGTGGTCTACGACATTCCACTATCCCGCAGGCGTCCCTACGTAGGGCAAACAGGCCGCTGCGTAAATGGCCGTGCTAGGGAACACGCAGCAGCCATCAAACAGACGATGTCTGGGCATCTGCGCGGTGCATTGCGATCGATGCCCGTGCACTCCCTTGTTTTGAAACACCACCATTCCGGGACGACACAGAGGAAAAACACCTAGGGAAATTCACGAAGCGTTTGTCATCAAAACAAGGGGCGCCGATAAGTGTAACAGTATCTGGCATTGTTAGATAAAAAAAAATATTATTTTTAGAGAGAGAAAGGGTGTCTGGAAGTGACGTGGTCTTGTTAAAGTATTTGAGGTCTATGCGTTTCTACTAAACTTTCAGTTGCGAGTGCGCTCCGTGTTGTCGTTGCCTTCATTACTCTGTCCTTCGGCGCTTCTAACCATGCAGTCATGAAGCAACTAGCCCAACTGAACGTTTTGTTGTTAGATCGTTTTCTTCGTTCTCGAAAGATACCGTTTGTCAGGCATGGGGAGTATCGAAGTATGCATTCATCTTCGATACTATCTTTCGGAACATTTTGGGTATCGGTATTAGGTATCGCCTGCCAGAAATGAAACCGGTGTATCGGTATCAAAAAGACAGGTTTAGTGTACGTGTATTCTCACAATACTCGATACTCAAAACAAAGCAAAAAAAAAGGATGTGCCGCAGATTTTCAAGCTGCTTTGAGTCAGCCTTTGGGCCGACGGCGCTCGCTCGGGCGGAAGCACACTGATAAATGGGAGGGGACGAGGTTACAGCGCTTGAAGGGAGAGAGAGAGATATCAGGGCTACACCGGCTGCTCGCCTAGTGTTTTGAAACACACACAAAGAAAACAAGATCAGCACGGCGATCGCAGGCTGGAGGCCGAAAGGGGAAGGGGGGGGGGGGGGGTAAAATCTGCCACCGCTTTGCCTACGTCAAAGCTAACAAACCATTTCTTTCAACTTTTTTTTTTTTTGGCATTTTTGCGGTTTGGTCGTTTCTCTTCTCTGACCTTGATTCAGCAGAGCGCCCCCTCCTCGCCGCCAGAGCTACTCGGGATCCTTTTCAGCCGATCACAACTGCTGGCTTCAGAGCGCCCTCACATTCTCAGAACAGTCACGAAAGTAAAACTTCTTCACATTGGTAATGCACTAAACAAAACAAAGATTTTACAGCGTACGGTGCACGATTCAGCAAAATGTGTGCTCGCAACGTCATGAAATAACGGCTGTGACGTAAATTGTTCTACGCACCGTCATGTAAAAAAAAAGAAAACGGCAGTATGCGAATTGATTTTTGCAGAACGGAACGAAAGCCAATGTTTGGAAAGAGTTGTCGAACTCATCGCGTTTTCGACAGTGAACGCGCTGCGATAGCAGTCATGCGTACGGCAGAACAGGCAAATCTGAAATGGTTAATAAACCGCATTTTTCTCACGGCAGGATGTAGCACATATCGCCGTGTGAAACAAATCACGGTGCATTATATTCGGCTCTTCCTTTGCTTTCACAATAACAAACCTTTAAACGCACTTTTACCAAACCTGAAAATTACCTGAAGCGACCAGAAAACCGGGTAAAACAGCGGGGAGCTCTGCGAGCTGCTTCTTCGTCGCTTAGGCTTAGCGGATTCACCGCCGTGAGATGAATGATCTCGTGAAAGCACTGGGAATACATCGCACGTCGACTTTTCCTGTTACGGTCACAAACGAATGTCGTCCCGTCCGTTGTAATCCTCGCACCGTCGAACGCAAAAACACTTTGTAGAACCAGATATGAATCGCCGTCATGCGGACACAAACCGACTACCGGCCATCGTCACGTGATCCCCGTCCAAGTCGCACGTGACGCCTGGGCCGCTCCGCACTCCGACGGCTCTGAGAGGGAGGGCGCCCTCGGAATGAACCAGCCGATCAGGCCACCGCACTGTCTTTCCACCACCATGATCTCGCGCGCAGAAAGAACCACGCCAATTCGCCATAAGCTATATTATTTTATTTTTATTCTATTGAGAAAGAAATCGGATGTTCTCGCTTGGTAGCGTTAGCTTGACAGCGCTGATTTCGCGGCAGTATTGGCAGTATGTGAGCGGCCCAGAAAGGGGGATGTCCACGTCCGTCATGCCGCCAGGCCCGACAGAGCCAACTAGTTCGACGTGCACGCCGTGCGTGCGTAAAAAAACAATCGTACGGCTGCGGCATTCCCTCCGCCCCCTGCGACCTAGAAAGCACGTTTAAATTTTGTAACTTAGCTGGTCATACTAGCAGCTTTATTAATATTAGCGTTTTCTGTATTTTATCGAAGTATCGACGATACAGTATCGAGTGTCTGTATCAGAAATCGATTTCAGGTTCTGTGTCTTGTATCGGCATCGGAAAGTGCAATTTTTTTTTTGGGAGGGTATCGGTATCGAATTAAACACTTTTTTTTTCTTTATTATACCCCGCTCATGCTATTTGTTTTTCTGGAGTTAACTCTGGTTCACCTTATGATGTACCGCAGGAAAGGCCAGCGGGAGCTCCTTGCTCTGGGGCACATCTCGGCGGCACAAGCTCTCGTGACTTAAGAGCAGCTGCCAACGCTATGAGCTCGCGCTTCTAGCCTTCGCTGCGGTACAACATAAGGTGAAACGGAGTATAGAGATGTCAGCACGCGCGGCACGTCTATCGACACTCGCGCAAGCGCCTCGATGCCTCGGTAATTGTGCAACAGCTCTATTGCCAATATTTCTGATTCCAGAACGTAACTTCCTGGGGTTTAGCTACGATGCCGGCAAACTCCTACGATATTGTTTTGCTCCGTCGCCGACCGCTTTCACCTTTCTAGAGGACTGAAAAGCGTTTCGGGCGATTTTAGGTAAAGCGTCCGGTAACTGGCAATGATACTTTGAGCCAACAAGATGGCTACAAGTTTTGTTACTCCGAAGCATAACATATTTAGTAATCGTTTCAAGAAGGTACGGCGATCGCCATTTCTAGTTTAGCAACAAACTCAGTCCATCAGGCAGCCGTGACACATTTTTCCGTCCGCGTATATTTCCTTAATTGTTTACGCATCATGTGATCTCGCAAATGCTGCAAAACCCGCCGTCTAGCTCAGAACCGGAAATGCACAAGGGCAAAATCTCCTGGATAGGAAAAAAGCCTGCGCGCTCGAGGCCAGAACCGGCCGTCAAAAACAGAGGGAGGCTAAACGACAGCACATATGACAGTCCGCTTTCCGAAACTCTCCTCGAATTCTTACGTTTTTTTCTTTTTTTTTTTTATTTTTTAGTATCCTCAGCTCATCTTTGTATTTCCACTAGGAGAGAAGATATAAGCAGCCGGTCGTTTTGTTTTCTGTTTCTCCCCCAAAATAAAAGAGGAGTGATTAGTCTTTCGACATCTGTGTGGCGCTCTCTTCAAAATGTTTCCCTTGTCGCTCGCCGCTCCCTCTTTTACAGCAACCTGGCTCTTTCTTTCACTCACGCGAGAGAAAGTGAATACCCTCCCCTTTCTCTTTCAGGGCATGAAACTCAATGAGTGGACAGTGCCCCTTGTGGCTGTAGCAGGCGTCATCTTGGTGTCCGTGTGGCTCTCTGGACACAAGAGTCGGCGTCAGGCCAAGATGCCTCCGGGACCAAAGGGCTTTCCCTTCCTCGGATACCTTCCGTTTCTGGGCGACAGTCCGCACATTAAACTGCGGGATCTTTCTCGCGAGTATGGAGGCATCGTCGGGTGAGTCTGGAAAAGCAGTCGGAATTCCACCGAAGCAATCAATGATGCGGATTGTGGCGTTCCGTCAGATCCTTCGTTCGCGGTTATTGGCGCTCACGAGACCATGACATGTCCGCGACGTGGTCGTTTCGGTCGACAGTCGGTGCTTAATATGCGGGCTTCATTTTTAGTACCGACCAAAGGAAGCAGTCAGGGTCACTTTGCTCCAACTCCACTCTTCTGAGCAAAACAAAAATGGACAGGCAATCGACACATTTCTCAATATCTAGGAGGGCTTAAGAAAAAGCAATCCTATGGGATCTGAAAATACGCTCAGTTGCTGCGCAAAGTTTCACCTGTGCCCGCCCACGATTTGGCCCGCATTTCGAGTATGTGGTACGTCACATATACCACTATGAAGCATTATGCGCCAAAATACCGGAATCGTGATCATCGTAAGACCACACTTAAAACTAATTGAAGACATGCGGTCGTGGAGTCAGTTTCATTTAAGGAACTAATTGACAAAAAGCGGGAGTGCAGAATAATGAATAGCAACTTTTAATATAATGTAATATAACTTTTAAAATGTGATTTTGTTTTATGTCCTTTTTCTTTCTCTTTTACTGTGGTCGGTATTTCTGTGTGTATGTGCAACTTCCGATTATAGTTCCATGCTTTTCACTCTGCAACTTGTTCAATTTCAGCAGATTATGTCTCTTTGGGGCGACGAAAAATGGGAATTTAAAACTGACTTAAATCGGAAGTAAAATGAGCGGGTGCATCCGTTCTAAGAAAAAGGCTTCGAAAATTGTTAAATAGGATGTTTAAATCTTACCCGCACATCTGTAATAGAACCAATTTTTTTTTCTCGCGAAGGTTCAAGGTGGGCGTGAGGAACATTGTAGTCCTCAACGATTACGACTCGATCAAAGAAGCGCTTCACAAGAAGGACTTGCTGTGGAAAGCCGAAGGTTTGACACGAACGCCAAAAGTTGGTAAGCGGACACTTTTCAATTTCGTTTTACTGTTGCTTATGAGCAGGATTCTGTGTTTTAGGTATTTTGCAATATTTCCCAAAAAATAAAAAAACGAACCCTCAAGCCTGTTTAATCAGAATCGGAAACAAAAAAAAAAACACCGAATAGCACCTGTTCTTGAATAAGAACAAAATTATAACGTTATAGGGCTTTCTTATGAGCTGACCAGAAACAGAAACCCCAATGAACTGTCCGCAGCTTATCTCCTTTTCTTTTCTCCTTTTTTTCTTTTATTGGTATGGGGACGTTTTCTTAAACATTCGGGTCACTCGTATGTTTCCTGGATGCTGAGATATTTCATACCTGTGTGTTATTTTCATCGTCATAAGCCCTAGATGAACTTCGGGATTGTGCCCAACAACAAAAATTAACACCAAAAATCATCGAATCTGTGAAAAAAAATACACCCCCCCCCCCCCGAAAAAAAGAGAAGAAATTGGTTAACAAAGGAAAAAAAAACACGCAGAGTTCTATCCAGAAACGTTTCTTTTGTTTCTTCTTTTTTTTGTGTGTGTGTGTTCTGCGTTAAACGCCGAGAACTCAGAACTCCGAAGCCGATTTGTCAGAATCGGGGAAAACCGAAAATCCTCGAATTGGAGCTGTACTCTAAATAAGGAAAAAGCCCAAGGTTCATGGCAAGAAATCTTTGTCTAAGGCTTGATTAGGTATACCCCGAACACAACCCACACTTAACTGTCGGCCCGATAAACGCCGATCTTTTCTTTTTATCCGACACCGAAAACGGATTTTTAAAAATACTGAATCTGAGTGAAAATATCTACCCCGATAATCAAAACCTCGAAGTAATAAAAATATACAGTTACAAACCTCAAAAACACGAAAACCTATTTCTAAGAATACTTACAAGAACGGGTTGGTTAGCGATTATTGATTATGCGGGCCGGGATATTTTCTTCATCATACCTACTTATATAAACCAGTGCAGTGGAAAGAATAATGTGGCAAGACCTCTTTCGCCCTGAAGGTGTCGAAGGTTGCATCAGAACAAATCAGCTATACTCCGTTTCACCAAATATAAAACTTACTGCAAAAATGACAATACAAAAAAAAATCTTATCCTCGACAAAAAATGTTGGCATTAGTGCGTTTCTTTTTGTTTCGATAAATCTGATAAATGTAAATACTGCGAGACGTCCTTTCCGGCGACCTCTATAGACCTCCTGCGAGGAAAAAAAATTTTTTTATTTATTTTTGTAATGTTTAGTGACGGAAGCGAACTTCAATATTGTTAAAGTGTAAGAAAAAAACTTTTCCCCGACAAACCCCTAGCAATTGTTCATTTACATTTATTCCGATACATAAGCTGTAATTAAGTACTATAGTGAACTCTTGAGACCTCTACTGTGAAAAGTATTTGGTGAGAGCTTGTATTTATTTTTGTGTGTGAATAAAACAAACGTAGGTAAAATGTTAAAATCGTCCATGAAATACCTTACCATGTTCCATTATTCCGAGCAATTGTGCTGTTTACCTTTCAGTTTATTTACCAAGAAAAACAGCTAAAAATAAGTACTATTAAACAAAAAACTTTTCGGTGAACTCCATGGGCTTCTTCTGTGGAAAATAATGAATTAGATGCTGTTTCAGCGACGGAAACAAACTTCAATACTGTTAATAAATGTTTAAAAAAAATCCATACTTTGACAAACTTTTTTTTTCAATTGTTAGCTTTCTTTTATTCTGAGGACACAACAAAATTAAGTACTGTGAAACTAGTTCTTTCCGGCGAACTCTTTAACCTCTTCAGTGGAAGAGAACTGGTTATATTTAGTCTTTTTTTTATTATTCCTAAATGGCAAAAACGAACCAGAAAAAAAAAAACTTTTTCCCGGCACATTTTTGGGACAATTATACATTTCCTTTTATGCCGAAAAATCAGTTCAAATGGAATACTGCGGAATTGGAGCATTTCGGTACCTCTGCTGTGAAAAATTGTTGGTTAGATTTTGCTCGAATCTGTAATGACGCAAATAAACCAAATAAGGTTGAAAGTGTATATAACAAAAAGTATCATTTTCGTCGCGCTTTCTTTTATTATTATTATTTAGGGTTCTGATGCGAAGCTTTAGATAATCAATGAAATATACTTGCGCGAATTATAAAACCTGACGAGAGAGCTAAAGAAACCTTAAATTCAGGAATTGCACTTTTGTAAAGCCGCATCAACACAGTCTTTTTTTCTTTTGTAACTTTTTGTATAACGTTTTCATTTAGCTTGGTCCAGGATGTGCTTTGTGATAATCGTTAGGCTCTAGCTCCGGCCGCGAAGCACGCATTGCGAAAAGCACTACTCAGCATGGCTGCGCTGTAGCAAGATGCGTTCAACTTGGCTGAAAGGACAAAAATACGAAGCTTGATTGATTGTCAAAGTATACAGTGTAAAGTCAGGACTAATATGGAAAACAGAAACTCGACTCCCGGATAACCGGTCTTCGTGATGCTTTGGGAGCAGAACGCAATTATTTCAACAGCTTTGTACAATCCAAAACCGACGTCAAGCGTTTGCTGTTGTGTTTCCTGGTTTGCGTGGAGTTCGCTTCTTTTCTATTGATGCTTTTTTTGTGTGTTAGTGTGTATTCGGCTTGTAATTGCTTTCCCCTGTTTGTTTTGTTTGTTTTTAGACATGCCGGTTGCGTTGTTTCCTATGGCTGTGTGGGTGTTTGATTACTGAATTGTGTTGCAGTTGTTTGCGGGTGCCTAATTTGTCGGGCGCTTTCTGATTTGCGACGGTACCTTCTTGGATGATGACTGGTGTGTTTACTGGTTCGAGTCGAGTTTATTTGTATTCTTTCGATGTTTTGTTTTTGTGTTGGTGTGTACGCGGCATGTGATTGCTTTCATTGATTTTATTGTTGCTTTTATTGGTTTTACCTTTCATTTCCTCTTTGGGAGGGGAGACATACGTGCTGTGTTGTTGCCTATGGCTGTGTGGGTGTTTGGTGCCTGGGTTGTGCTGCAGTCGTTGCGGGCCCCTGGTTTTGTTTTCTTTGGCAGCTGTTGGCGTTTGTTGCTGCCTCTTTCGAACAATTGCTGCACAGCTGTAACGGGCGGAGAGGGTTCGTCAGGCAGAAAGGCCTTTTTTTTTCTCTTCCGCCCTGCCGGCCATTGCCTGCAAAATCAATAAAGAAAGAAAGAAAGTTTTGAACACTAGGAAGAAGAGCCACAAAAAGTTTATATTACGGTATAATTTTACATTGCGGTGGCCATATTACAAGCGGCAAAGAAAAGCCACCGCTGCCTCGTTTTTTGAGCCCCCGTTTCTTTTGCGCTGTAAGCATTACGGCAGCATTTACCACTCCCGCTGTTCTGAAAAGCCTGGGCCATTAGAGCGAAGCTTCAGGTCACCATAACCGATCACTGATTTTTAGAGCCCTGCTTATCCGCGGATTAGCCGCGGATCACCCGCTGATATCTGCAGTAAACTGGCGGATAAACATGAATCAGATTTGGCGGATTGCGGATGGGAATATCCGTGGGTCAGGATCAACATTTCTGCCCAGGCGGCCCATCAAGGTGTGCGACCGCACAGTGTAGAGTGAAGAAGTACTACGAAGTGCATCATCGAATGTATTGAAGGAGCAAACTACTCCCTAGGTAAAAGGTGCCAATCGGGAGAAAATTTATCTAAATGTCAAGAAAGATTTGATTCTCGCTGAAGACCGCTTTAGAACGTTCTATCTCGCCAAACATGCTCTCCCTAGGAAACATAAAAAATACAAAAGCATAAATCGTCCAGGGAAAGAATTTTTTTTTTTTGACAGGGAAGAGCAGGAAATGTTTTTTGAGCAAACGAAACCCAAAACGTTACAAGCGGCCTGCAAGTATATATATTGATAAACTGAATTCGATCCTCTGGAGCGGTGAAGCTTTCCCCAACGCGAGTTTCCGCACTCTCATTCTTGTAGCGCCATTGGTGCATGCCACCCCGGCATCAAGTGCACCAACGGAGAGGGACTTCTCATTAGAAGCTATTAATTCACGAGAGGTGAATAGTCTGAATCCTCCCTGTGGACGATATTTTGTTTTGTTTTTCCAACAGCAACCTCGACAAGTGAAACGTTGCTTGTGCGTGCGTTTTCTTTTAGAGCGCAGCTCTTGAGCAGGGAAGACATGAGCGGCGAAAACGGGCGCCGCGCGCTGATCCCGATGGTCACAACCCAGGACGCTGTGACGTGAGACCTATGCCAAGCCCCGCCACATCACAGCGTGAGCGCGAGTTGCCATGGAAACTGCCGCGCGGCGCCCGTTTTTGTCGCTCAGGTGTTCCCGGCTTTGGGCGCCCGTTTCCGGGTTTCGCGGCGTCGCCGTCGGCATCGGCATACCCGCGCTAAATTTAGCGGGAAAATTGACGTCACGCGACCTCAACACCAACTCAGCTTCCCGCTAAATTTAGCGGGGAAAATGACGTGACATGACTTGGTGTCACGTCGCCTATAAACAAATTCGGTTTCTCCGCTAGATTTAGCGGGAAAATTGACGTCACGTGACTTCAGCAGCAATTCAATTCCCCGCTAAATTTGGCGGGAATCGGATTGCTGTTGAGGTCTCGTGGCGTCAATTTTTCTGCTAAATTTAGCGGGGAAAGTGTGGGAGGAGAGGGGGTATGGAGGAGGGGAGGGTGTGGAGGTGGAGGAGGTTAGGAGGAGGGGAAAGGAGGATGAGGAAGAAAGGAGAAAGAGGAAGGGGAGGGAGGATAGAAGAAGCAGGAGGAGGGGAGGACGCGGAGCAGAGGTGGAGGGGAGCGGGACGGGAGGGAAGGGCATACCCTCCCTCCTCCTTCTCAAGAGCTGAGCTCTAATTTCGCGTTACAGAGATTTGTAAACGTCTTTTTTTTCTCGACTGTTGGCATTGAGTCGTTTTGTAAGTATATGGTTCCGAGCATGCAGTGAAGGTTTTGTGTTTAAAACTGAAATCGATAGGAGGTGTTGCCATTATTGAATATTGTGATATTTCCCCCGTGCTGCACTCGCGCCTTACCACATATGCACGAGTACTTTGGTGCAGGAAATGAGCGCCTTCCCTCTCCTACTTTTTTATTGTATGGCCATAATAAAATGACACAGTGTTATTGGTCTGTGATTTGTTCATTTTCATGTTTATAAAATAAATGCCTGCTCAAAAATATTACAAAGGAAAAAGTTTTTTTTTTCTTTTGAGCGCATCTTTTGGACAGAGTGTCAGTGTCACGGACTCCAAGACGATATAATAACTGAGATCATCCTTCCAGCTATGCGAAGTGTCTATGGAAGGATGATGGCTTTTCTCTTTTTTTTAAATACCATAAAATGACTTTCATTGTATTTTAACACGAAAAGTTAGTTGTGCAAAGATAAGCGAACGGCTTATAGGATACCATCGAGATGCTTTTTTTTATATATATTTATTCGTGCTTGTTTTTATTATGTCAAATAAATGCACGGGAGTGGGATGCGGTTCCGACTTTGCGGATGCGGTTCGAGATGCGGATACAAAGTCTGCGGATGCAAATCGAGATGCGGATGATCAAACGGTTATCCGCGCAGGGCTCTACTGATTTTGCAACACACGCTCAGAAAAACAGTGCTGTTACTTTACAGCAGAGTGTCGAACCGGAACCGAACCGAACCGAACCGAAAACCGGAACCGAACCGTTATCTTTAGTCGAACCGAAACCGAACCGACCCGAAATCTTCGCCGTCATCTTGGAACAGAACCGGAACTGAACCGGAAAACAGATATAACGGTAACCGGTTCAAAACGGTTCACGGTAATTATTGTTTTGTTAGTACTGGCAAAATGAATGTATGAGAATAAAAAAAGTGGCAGCCGTATTTCCATGTATTGAGAAAATTGTCATATACGGAATTGCAATGTATAAGAAATTGTGGATTTTCGTGGCGCTTTTGTATTGGCACTATGATTAATCACGTGTCACGTACTCACTTGACGTCGCGAGGTCGAGACATGCTGTCAAGTAATGTCACGTCACTTGGACCTGTGACATCACGTGCCTCACTGCGTCAAGTCAATTTAAATCGAGAATGTCGATAGATTTATTAGTGTTGCTCACAGCGTGACGTCCCATGACATCATGGCTTTGCACCGCGAATCATGACACCGTGACGCACTCGATAGTCATGGGCTCGAGTCGAGTCCTCAGGTTCCCGACAATCAGCATCACCAAACATTCGGGCAACAGCTCGCATGAAATCAAAGAATGGCCCTAACAATGTCGAAGCTCCGCCCATGCTCTCTTCTTTGCCAACCACAGTGCATGAGCTATGGTGAACACTGACGGAATTTAATTAGCGTCAGATCAGGTGGCCGTTTGTTCGAATTTAACTAATGGGTATTTTCGGAAGTGATTAACGTCAGGAATTGGTTCTTAGTGGTATTTACTGAAAGTACAAAAATTGCTGCACGACCCATTTTCCATGTACACATTATTGAGGCGCCCAAACATCTTCTTCGTTGTTGCAGAACTGCCTCCGAATGTTGTCCTCGAGAATCGAAGCATTGAATGGACTAAACGTGACTTATTAATGCGACGTTACTTAGAACTACAAGTGTGTACCTCAAGAGCAATTCGATTCCCCGCTAAATTTAGCGAGGAAACGTCCCATAATTCCACGCGCGCGGTTACGCCGACGCCGCACAACCTAAAAACAAGCGCCTAAAAACTGCGCTCTAAAAAAAAAAAAAAAAAAAAGGTGTTGTGTGAGCTAGTTTAAAGGCACCTTGAGTAGGTTTCTGAGATCACCTAAATATGGCGATAACTCAATCTGCTAGCTCTACGTGTCCTATAAATCCCCAAATCATGACGATAGCGGCCGATTTCCATATTAAGAGAGCAATCAAAGATAGCAACACATTGAGGTCATCTCCGGCGATGGGGAAGCATGTTCCGAAACCTGGACCACCGTCAGCCAATAACGAGCGAAGGCTCCTCGCGCCTCCGACCGGTGGAACCGCGGAGTGATATCTCGAATGCTCGCGGCTCGTTGCCCATGCTGCCATGCAGCCCGGACTACGATTCAACCCAGCGAGCGCGCGCTCGAGGGCTGATGACCAGAGCTCTGCTGACGACCGGACACACACTCCCGCGGAAGAGAAAATAAAGACCAACACTTAGTCCGCACTTTTTGATACGATTATTGCGGTATTACGTTCCTCCTCCGCGAAAAATTAACATTTCTTGACTACTCTTGTTTGCTTTTATCATCTACAAAGGCAACCCCATTTTTGTAATAACGGCGTTTCCAATCTCAACGAAATTTCGCGTGTTCATTGGTCAGATGTCGTCCCGGTTGCCGGAGCAATGGTCCTCCCATCGCCGGGGGTGACCTCGCTGCGTTTGATCTTTGGCTGCTTCCTAATAGGGAAATGGGCCGCGCATCGTTATGATGAAATGCTTAGATGGGCCAGTTGGTACATCATGGGAAATAAGCGCCAAAGGAACAGGGACAAAGAGTAGAATAACAACGGATTTCTAGGATGCTTAGAGCACACGAGTGAGTCATCACCATCATTAGGCGATCTCAGAAACCTCTTCGGGGCGCCTTTAAGTCCAGACGCAGACGACACCATCATGGTGTTCGTCGTAGTTTCTGTATATGTTTTATATCATCGTTGAACCAAATCATAAAGAGAAAAGGCCTAGTAACTTGCGTTTCAACGCTGCTTGCTTGGTCCCATTACCTCGTAGTGTCGGCTGAGAATGAAAAGAGTTACTTGGTCCACGGTGGAAATAGCGCCTATTGCCCAAAACATCGCGCAAAATATATGATCAATTTAGCAGTTCAAACCGGTTCGAACCGGTGCGAACCGGTGTGAACCGTTATTTTGCTCCCCGGAACTGAACCGGAACTGGACCGAAAGCCGCGAACCCGAACCCGAACCGAACCGATAAAAATGTCGGATCGACACTCTGCTTTTCAGGACTAGTCACACCAAACGGGAAGACATGGTTGGACAACCGGAAGTTCACGGTTCAGGCGCTTCGAGACCTTGGACTAGGAAAGAAGTCCGGAGAGGAGCTTGTCGCGGTATGTACAAGGGAACAAAAATATTGCATTCGAGGTAATATTAAATTAGTGTACCTCGTGTTACTCCGATACATTAAAAATCACATATATTAGTATCGGTGGGATCGTGACTCTTGGTGCTCTGCTGGAACGTTTCTTCCCCTATGTCCCTCATTTTTCTGCTCTGGGAACATCTGAAGCGAGGTACAGTGAAGTTATTCTATTGTGATACATCGTGACCTACTTTTTTAAGGCAAATTGTTTTTTTTATCCTTGAAAGCTCCATTATAGTCGGTTGACAGGTGAACAGTAAAGTGGAAGCTCCTCCTTCAGGCGACCTCCTCTCCACCGTTCGCTCTGCTAAAGTAGAGAGAGGTGGGAGGAGCGTCCACTTCACTCTTCACCTGTCACAGACTCTAACGAGCAATGCGTACCGCACCAACAATGCTACCGCGTGGTTCTCTCTCTCTTATTATCAGCGGTTTTTTCACCGCCAGTCCTCTGCCCGTTGCACGAGTGAGAAATTCAGCGCACTACTGCGCTTTCCACGAGCTACAACTCTTTCGAAAAATTACTCAAGTAGTGGTTTGCGATGGTGCTCAGCAAGTTTTAAATGGGAACCAGAAGTCTATTTTCAATAAGTAAAAAGTTGATTAACAAATATTACTTAATTATTCGGCTTATGGTGGCGATCAGCCCTCTATATTATATGTCCTACTAGCCGTATAACTTACCTGCACAGACCTCATTACCCTGTATATAATATTCCAAGTACCTTCAATAATATTGCTCGGATATTTAACACTTTGCTAAGCACAATAAATGCACGGGCACACACACAAAAAAACTGTGTGCACGAGTTTGCGTTGGCGCATTTATTTCGAAGCTGCCAGGAGACGGCAACCGGAACCACGAAGCCGCATTGCACCATCAGCTGATGCCTTCCACAACCTATGGTTCCCTTTTGCAGGAACAAGTCCTCAAACTAGTCGAAGACATCGGAAAGACAGCCGGAGCCCCCGTGAATTTCAGGAACCACGTCTGGCCGAGCGTGGCCAACAACATTGGCTCCATGCTGTTCGGCACTGCCTTTGGGCCCGATGATCCTAGGCGCACAACTCTGAACCTCCTGTTGCGGACCGGTTTGGACGCTCTCGCCAAGGGTCCCAATTTCAGCGTTCTGCCTCCCTTGCTGGACAGGGCGTTAGCAATGCTACCTTTCACCAGGGCCGGAAGGATTAAGCGCGTCATCTCCCAGCTCAGAGCCTTTTGCAGGTATATAGCTCCATCTCGCCATCATTCTCCGAAACCTAGAGTTGTATGACACTTCTGTCAGATCAACTCCTTGACGTCACGCCACTGCGGTGGCGCTGCTGTCGGCCATGCGCGAGCGCAGACAGTTCTCTTGAAGCGAATTTGGTTTCTGTGCACGCGCAAGGTACGCAGAAACCCCGCTGCAGGTTAAGAAAAAGCTCCTCTTGCAAAGTCCTCCATTCTTTCCATTTCCGGAGAGCGAACGCTGGAGGGGAGGAGAGTCCACTAGCCTCCGCTCCAGTGCTCGTTCTGCTAAAGTGGAAAAAGTGAAAGCTTGGAAGGGATGATCTTGTCCGGGGTTTTTTAACATACAACAGAGTACATGGAATGCATCCTTTTCCGTGAAAATCTAATGACCTTGGCGCCGACAACGTTTGCGTAGTTGGAACGGCTGGACGCTCGCAGTCTCCGGGTTTCAACGTTCAGAAAAAAGAATGAACAAATAAACCTCACTGCGGAAAACTGCTGTCAAACTGACACCATGGTAGTCAGTTTGGGTTTTCGTGGCCTAATGCTGCAATTAATTGCTTTCTGAAGCAAGGTGATCACGTAATTTAATTACATTTACGAAAATAGATAAACGGAAAGAATAAATGGTAGATTTTGAGAGATGGGTGTCCCCAGGGGGAGGCTATATACTAAAGAACAGTAGAGAAAGAGCGGCTCGATACGGGAGCGCGTAGCCTTGCGGCACCCTCTCCCTGGTACTGCAATAGACCAAGAAAGGCTCGGCGCGTGCGCTGGCCATCCTCATGCAACGGCCAAAGCCCAAACTGGGATTGACGGAGACGGGAGAGGTAGCGCAGCTCCTCTTTCGGACGCAAACCGCACTTCTAGCTTTCACCGCTTGGTGTTGTCTTATTGTAAAAAGGTTCATTTGGCCGTAGCGTGACAGTCAGGAGATGTTGAAGATCGCTCAGTAATCTTTGTTGTTTTCTTGAACCAACGGTAAAGTAGGGTTACACGGTCCCTTCGTCAAGCTCCCCGAACACATTTTCATTTTAAATTTCCGCAGCATCGCATGTAGGGACAGTGCGGTTCGGAGTAAAATATAAATGCTCAACATGTTAGCTTTTTGTATAGTTATACAGACTAAAAAATAGTTGTGTAAAAAAAGAGAAGTTGTCTGGCAGCTGGCCTGCCAGAAATTTCTGTAAAGCTCTGTTCTCGGTTTTTAGTTTCTCTGTTATTTAACATACTTTTTCTTTGTAAAAGAACGAGTTCCCGCAAAAGAAACATGACGGCTGGCAAGCAGCTCAACACCTATAGCTTATTGAATTAGGCGGCAGCTTGTGCCACCTACGAAGTGTAGTAGCGACCGCTAGATGCGCTGAAAAATGTCTTTTTATTTCAGATTTTACCGGACAACCACTCGTATCAATTGCTCATATACACCAGCACACACAAAGCACGAACACGAGCCAATACCAAACACTGTTACAGGCACATACATATCAGCAGTACAACAAGGCACAAAACTCCAACACAACACCTCCGCGACTTTCTACTCTAACCACCTTACCGACCCGATTCGTATATATGCCCTACCATTTTCTGACAATGATTGTTTACTAGATGAATAGAAATAGTATTTTAGGTGGACTCGTTAAAATCAGTTCGCTTGCTTTTCGCGGACTCCGGCGTAAAAGTGGATTTTGTTGGAAGGTTGCTTTGTTCCAGTGTCATCCCAGATGCATTTCCTGTCTGAGTTGTATAAATTCGTGTAATCCGAATCTACAATTTGCGTTTATCTTTATTTATATCCCTACTGCATCCAAACTGCAGAAAAGACTAAAATTCAATAAATAAAACCTTTCGTAATAAGCGCATAAACCACGACCACATTGCGCCTCGCAGAAACTTCAGGAATGGACGCAGTAATCTCGCTTCGTTGCTATAACTTATCGGGGTCCATTGTGGGAAAACTTTCGCCGATCAGTCCAGTACCTCGGTCTTGAATCATTCATTTTAGATGTAGTATACCATTCAAAATTGTTCATCGCGCTTGAAATACTGTATTTCTTTTCTTTTATTATTATCACCTTACCGCCAGTGCAACGACAATAAAAAAAACATTCCATCGTTACCTAACCTTTCCTAAGGAAGGAAAGTGTCTCGCTTGTGCTTGTTTTATAAAATATAACATTGCAATTTTTGTCTCTGGCAAAGATTACTAGCACCCTCTTTAAAACTGCGCGCCACCTGGTATCTGCTGCGACAATTCTTCGATTCCACCATTGCTTTGGGCACGGTCAAAGCCTTCTATGTACTGCCAAAGCCTGGCAGATCGCCCCGAGAAGCGGCCGCCGAAATGGAAAAGGTGGAGCGGCAGACAACGGATGGGAGGAGAGCCACGTGACTGGCGCCCCGCTGTAGCGAGACGCCGAAACACACCCCTCCCGAGCGAACAAGTGTGTTTCGGGCCCTCGCCGCTGCAAAAGCTGTGCGCTGACGTCCAGGTTTCCCGAGAAATGGCTCTTTGATGCTCTACGCTACCAGATCCTCGCTCTCTAAATCAGCGACCGGGCACTCTATGGCTCCGTCGTCGAACTGCCAGGCTTTGTGAGTTTAGAGGAGGCTATGGCACGGTATACCCTACAGGCTGAGACTGCGGAGCCGAGTCCTTTTCGTCACGTGACCAGGGTCTCTGCACGTGGGTGTGGGTCAGATCGTTAGCACGGGGTAAAAGAGAGACGTATCTGACCGGTCCAACCGAGGACGTAGTCTCCACTGCAGTCTCAGCTTAACGAGTACAGTCACGTCTCGTTAATGTGGACCCCGTTCATATGGACACCCCGCTGTAGACCTTTCTCACAAGGGCGCCGCCATCTTGAATTGTCGTCACTTCCAGTATGGGCGAAAACATTGTTTTGCCGTCGCCACGACAGTAGAAGGCACTTAGGATATAAGCGTAACCGTTCCCCATTCTCGTTTTGCCTCCCCTTAATTTTTTCTACTATTTGCAGGTGCAAATGTTTTATTATTTTTTTCGTCGCCCATACCGGATATGATTACCAGGTGGCTGGGGACGAGACTAAAGGAAAAAAGGTTTACACGGACACCCTTATCGGGAACAAACTGTTAAAACACATGGATATATCTGTCTCGTTATTATGGACAACTCACGCTATGGACGATCTTTTGGGGAACGGAGGTGTCCATATTAACCGGACATCAGTGTATAAGCAGGTATTGTCCACGCGGGCCGCGTCGGCGTTCTGCGAGAACTCGGATTCAATGGCACGCTTTGGGGCCAAGAAATGGCGACCAGCAATGGAGCATGATGGACTTGAGAAAAGGGCGCGCATCGACCATGGACACAAAGCTGGGATTCCGCGTAGCAGCACAAATGCGTCTTAGAATTATTTCATTCCCAACACGTCACTGAATTGGAATCACTTTCCCACGCCAAAATCTGTTATTCTTGACTCTCAACCGTTTCCTAAACGATAGGTTTCACCTGTATCGTTCTAATGAACCATCGTAATAGATGTTTCTTGTGCTTTGCCATTTCTTTCTTTTTTGCATATATAACCCCCTCGTCCTACTATACTCCCGTGGCCTTGAGAATAATGAAAAATATTCAATTAATAAATCGCTACTACATTGATCTTAACTTTAGCGAAATAACAAAACCACATGTTTTACGATATGCACAAATAAAAAACAAAAACGCATTTCGTTTAAAAAGCCAGTGTATTGACAATTTGGACCTTGGCTTTGCTATTTTGCATTAATATTCAGCGCGACTCTATAGTATGCATTGCGCAAGTTCTGCTTCCTCGAGTAAGCCGTACAGGCCATCGCCAATCGATTAATTCTAACGAAAGCATGCCTTAACTATGCTACGTTTCTCAAGCCTGCAGATTGATGATCACGAAACTCACTTCAGTGAAAGCTCCCTGTGTGACTTCATTGATGAGTACTTTCTCAAGATGAAGGCTCAAGAACATGACCCCACCTCAAGCTTTACGAGTAAGTAATAAACATCACTCTAAGCACCATGAAAAAAAATTTAAAAAAATATTCGTTATCACAAGCAATCCTAAACTCAAGTATTCAATTTAGTACATTGAAGTTTTTATATTTCGACTTATTTAACCCGCTTGAATTGAAGCTTTCTACAAACCTCGAGAAACCACAAAGGTGTGTAGCTATTTTTTTTAGCGGACGAGACATAAAGCGCACTGTCTCGATACCACTAGGCCAGTGTGGCCTCGGTGCTGTGATCCCAAACCGACGTCTTTCCAACCGCACTCAACCGTTGGTCTCCTCCCCAGAGCACCACCTACTCCATTCTGTACTTGACCTCATTACCGGGGGATCGAACCCGGTGATGGTGAACATCTACTGGCACATGCTCAACTTCGCCAAGCATCCAGACACTCTGCAGGCGGAGGTGCAGAAGGAGATTGACCTGGTGGTCGGGCGGGACCGCCAACCCAGCTGGGACGACCGCCACCGTATGCCCTTGACCATGTCCGTCTTGTGGGAGATGCATCGCTGGAGACTGATCCTTCCCCTCGGAACACCCCGATTGTGAGAAATTGTTTTAACGCCAGATTATATCCGCAGTAGAGCAAAATCTTAGCACTACAAACAAAAACTATACTCCACATTTTTTTGTTTTGTTTTATAGTCGTTGATTTGCCTCGAAATTCACTGTACCCACCAATAGATCTGGCTCAACTAATAACTGCTATGCTCGCATGGCCGAGTGTGCGATGTGGTTATATTCGGTGAGAGTGAAGTGGAAGCTCGTCCCAGCTCTTTTCCACTTTAGCAGAGCAAACGATGGAAAGGAGGCGACCTCCTCTCCAACGCTCGCTCTGTTGAGGTGGAAAGAGGTGGGAGGAGCTTCCACTTTGTCTCTTAACCTGCCACCGACTATGGCTGGCCGATCCGAAACCTGCTGGCCACACGTACTACGTCAAAATATTTTTCCCGAGTTATTTTGTTTTTATTATAATTTCAAATATATATATATATATATATATATATATATATATATATATATATATATATATATATATATATATATTTTTTTTTTTTTTTTTTTAACTTAAGGTCTCTTTCGGCCGGACTGAAAAAGTGACGCCAGTGGCAGGCACAGAATCACCGTTTGGGCAGTAGAACTCGTTCCTAGGTGATAGGTTTGGTGGCGTGAAATGGATGCCGCGAATGCCCACTTGAGCACTAGCGGATTAAGCGCCGTTCACATATATGCGACCGAAGTACGACCGAGAGAGACCAGACCGGTTTTTAAGCCTCTTGCAACGTCTTAGGACCGGATGCGCTGCAGCGGAGCTGGTCCTAAGACATCGCAAGAGGCTTAAAAACCGGTCTGGTCTCTCGGTCTTACTCGGTCGCATATATGTGAATGGGCCTTTAGCCTGTGTAAAAACAGCGAGCGTGGCTCTCTGTTTTTTAGACCTGTGGGTGCCAGTGACGTCGTGCCGATCGAAAGCTGGAGGAAATTTGAATGTTGGTTCTGGTACCGCCTTCACCTGCCGTTTTCTAAATAGCTGTTCTCAATATAGTATACTAAAAAGCCTGCCCGGAAACGTAAGACCCAGGTATTCGAGAGAACGTAGAGTTACTGAGGTGCTTCGCTAGTAACACGGACCCCGCTTCTGGTCCCGCTATATGTATAAGCAACATTTCCGAGGACGCACAGGGTAACTACATGCACTTGTTGACTCACTATTACAAACAACTCAGCATTATAAATGATTTTCTTGTTGTTGTTTCGAGGGGCGGGGGTGGGAAGGTGTGCACAAATTCTTCCGTTGGAAGACGCTTTTAGGTCCATATTTTTTCACTCCTGTAGTCATTATTGACATGCAGGTGTCGGCTTTGCTGACACGCCGCATCCACTTGAAGCCCGTTCCCACACTTGCGTTTGCTTCCGACAGCGTTCTTGTGATTTCTCCCGACGCGAAAACACACGGGACGCTGGAGCCATCCATGAGGTGAAACTGGAATTGCATTTCACTAGAGCGAAGGTTTTGCAGTATTTGCGCGATCAAATGTATGTACTATCTATGTCAAATGCTCGTATGTAACACTGTCCAAAATTTCACGGTCAAAAAAAAAGTGATGCGCGAAAACAAACAGGAAGTATGCGGAAATTTAAAGTGTCCAACGGCTGCCCGATAGATGTCGACAGTGTGTTCCAGTCGCAAACAGTCGCAAGTGCGTGAAGCAGACCTTAGAGTATATACACTATGTCAGCTTCTAATTCTGTTCTCTTTTATTCGCAGGGCAGTATGTGACACGGACGTCAAGGGAATAACGATTCCCGAAGGAACGGCGGTTTTTACCAATTTCTGGGCGGTCCACACGGATCCCAAGCTATGGAAGGACCCCGAAGTGTTTGACTCGAAACGATTCCTGGTCAATGGACAAGACGCAACTCTGACCGCTCCAGAGCACGTTCTCCAATTTTCTCTCGGTAAACTTCAAATCCTCGCGTAGACGTTGAACACTAAAGCAGCAGGAGCTCTGGCACCACTCTCCTTGACCGTACGTTAATCACGTTCAATTTATTGCAACGAGGCAAAAAAAAAAAAAAAGTCCACCCGTTTGGGAAGGTTGCTGTTTGACACCTTGCAGGATCAAACGATCGAGTACTATGCTTGGTGGCCGTTCAACCCTATAAAATTATACAATTATCATCACTCATCATCTCTTGACTGTGGGGATGAGCGGGAATGTGTAAACGACTCTAGCTCGTTCACCCGTAAGCTGAGACCGCGGTGGGAGCTAGCGGTGCCCGCCTGACCGATCAGCCGCCTCATTCTCGTCACCTGACCCGACTTTCTGCGCGTCGGTATGGGCGGGAGCGTGATCACGTGACCAAAGAGAAGTGTATGCACTGGTTCAACGAAGACGTAGGCTCCACCGCAGTCTCAGCTCAGGGGTGGACGGAGTTTAACACCCTAGTTACAAGGGTATACCCTTAACCGCAGTTAAGTCACATTTGACTGCAGTCACGCTTCACCACAGTTCGGACAGCTATTCGAGAAAAAGTGAAAAGTGCGCGTGCGCGGCTTTGATGGGCCCTGAAGATGCGCGAGCGCACGGGCGCTCATGACTTATAGCCACAGCAAGTTGCCCAACAGGAGGTGATAACAGTGGTTAAGCGTTACTGCAGTTAAGTGTGCCCGTGTAATCAGGGCATAATGTGCGTGGTTAGAAAACTTCGCTGTTGCTGTCTTTTGCCAGAGGACCAGAGAGAACCTGCTCATTTTTGTGTGCGCATCGCGCTTCACAACAGACCCTTTTCAAAGGTGCCCGCAATTTCGCTGCTGCTGCGCCAATTGTCCGGGCGTGTCACAGTTTGATCCGCTGCTTACAGCATGTATTTCAGGCGAAAATTGCGTCAGGGTTCGGCGTCAACTCGGCTTCTGAAACGCTGGCGTCCTCTCCTCGACTTTATCCTCGCCAAGCGGGACCGGGACAAGGCCGTCTGCTGCGAGTGGCCAGCGGCGCGGCGCTGACCATTCGCAGCAGACGACGCTGTCCCCGTCCTTCGGTCCCGCTTGCTTTCGCCGTGTAGCATAGGGCCCCTGGTCGTCCCCACCGACTAATTAAAGCCTTCGTCGATGAATCGGAAGGTTGATCGAACAATCGCCGAGTCCCACTGGTTATTTCTACAAGTCCATCCCCGAGATTTCTCCGTCGTTCGAATTATTCACCGTAATGGTATCTGTATTTACCATTCAGGGTACCGATGCTGTTGGAATGTTGTTCTTATACAGAGGTCCCATCAACCCCGCCTTTGTATCGAGGACGATATTGTTTCGTGCCCGCCCCAGCTCTAACCTCGTAAAAGGTTGGGGTATTTCGAAATAAATTACGGATCGAAACTAGATGATGATGCCTCGAATCCCTCAAACAGTTTCCCTGGGTATGACGTCCCAGTTCCACTCACTGCTCACCTCCTCATTGGTTCATTCTCATGACAATAGAAAGTCCGCCATTTTGTTATTTTGTGTTTATGCAACACCATCTAGAAGAGAATGCCGGAACTTGACGTCATCGTGAGTGGATCCCGCCCCAAGCGGCAAACACGCTGAAACTCAACGAGAGTTGAGGAGCGTCCGTCTTGGCGTCACTGCTTGCCAACGTCGCGTTCACTGTGAGACGCTGCGCGACGCGATGGGGGCAATGCTGACGCTGCGTGAATCCTCCAGCGAGAACATATTGTGGGAAAAGGCGCAGTCCTTGTTTTGTAGCTGCTATTGGCTCATATTACGTAACGGGCCCAAGGGGTGCACAAGTCAGTCCAGTCTAAAAGTGGACACATGATCACGTTGCTTCCTTACGCACATAACCTTTCGTTCCGAATCGCTGAAGTTTCATTCTAAACGGGCCAGGGGTCGTGACTGTAGCCATTGCCATTCGCTAACCTGACGGCAACCAACACTTATCTTTCGTCCGACCTCGAGGGACGTGCAGAAGGCGAGGTTTTCTCTAGCTCTGGTAAAGAGACAAAGAGCGAGGAACGTAGACCACCATGCACCTCCACAGGGGTTCCATGGCTCTAAACCAACGAGGTAGCGGGCCTTAGAGCGATAAACTGGCAGCTGAAAGTAACCCTGAAATGGCCGCCGCCATTTTGCACATTTTCGATCACTATACACGTGAACTTGTAGTAGAACGTCTATATTTTAACGAAGTACCGAGTACAAATAATTGCTCACTGATCCTTAATAACAGTAACGACGAGATGATAAGTTATGTTTCGTTCGTTTTAAGTCCTACGACAAAAACTCAGGCAGCTTCGCAATGGCTCCGCTAGATGCCGTCAGCCGCGGAACTGTATTTTAAGTATTGATCAGAGCTAGACACTAATCTCTGGGGCTAACAGTAGGGAAGAAATAGTTTATCATGTTTTCTACAGCGATCGCAGTACAAATCTCGGCTCAGTTTGGCTTAAAATCCTTAGGATTTGGTACGGTCACGTGTCTAGTGGTCAAAATTGTACAACATGGCGGCAGCCAAAAAGGGGGGGGGGGGGTCGCTTTTGCCTGGTGAACGGGATACCGGTTTATTGCTCTAAGCCCCTCTACCTCGTTTGCTCTAAACTCATTTTTGACTCTTGTAAGACAGAATGCGTTTTATCGGCAGAATTAGACGTGAAAACCGTCGCGAAGGACTGTGATATCACGTGTATTACCTAAACGTCCCGGGACACCGTGAAGTCGCTGACGCCACGTGAAATTGTGACATCGCGTGACTCCGTGATGTCAGACTTGTGTGACGTCACGGGAAATCTCGTGACTGTGGCGTCACGGTGACACGCGATGTCAGGTTGTCACGTGATATGACGTCACATAAGACCATGACGACGCGTGACGTCACGTGACCTTATGATGTCATGAGACATTGTCAAGTCACATCCGGACGTCTTGCGGCGCTATGAGGTAGTGTGACCGTGGCATCACATGCCGTCATATCACGCGACAACGTGACGTCACGTGACACACCGACGTCGTGTGACGTCACAGTCATGTGCCCTCATAACGACAACTGACGTGCCACACACATACAGCATGTGCCGCAGTCGTTCACAATGCGGAGCGCAAGTTCGTCTGCTTCTTTTGCAGCGGTTGTGTTGACGTCAGAAATGTTGGCTGACGCCATGCTCTGTTTGGCTCTGACTGGAGGATAGTGGGTAGACCTCAAGGCAGCTTGCTTTGAGGCTCTACCCACTATCCTTCCAATCAGATCCAATCAGAGCCCGGCGTCTTTATGACGTCACCAGAACCCTAGGAAAAGAAGCAGACGAACTGGCGCTCCGCATATACTCTGTGCTCCCTAGCTTTTGTCAGCGTGATGAGGCCAGTCGGTCTATTTTCTTGTGCAGGAAAGCGCAACTGCCCCGGGGAACTTCTGGCTAACACGCAGATATTTCTGTACATCACGAGTCTTCTGCAGAAGTTCCGAGTTCTACCCGACCATGGAGAGGACATCAGCTTAGACCCTGAAACCGTCTTCATCCTGATGCCCAAGGAACAGAAACTACGTTTTGTTCAACGATAGTCTGTAACCAGTTGCATGCGTCTTGAACACCATTTGTGCTTCACGGGTGCAGGCTGCTCAGTACGCTTTGGAATGTACGCGTTCAAACATTATGGACGACAAACGACATGTTTTTCCCCCGAAATTCAGTTTGCTTAGGAAGCAGACGGCAAATGTTGAAGTCATTCATATTTGAAAGTGATAAGTTCTTTGACATAGTGGGTGTAACAGCTTCAAAAAACGAGGACAATGAAAGGAACAGGCACGACAGGACAACAGCTGTACTTGCAACTGAAATGTTTTATTTGAAAAGGAAAGGAAACACATACGTCAATACCAGATAACAGTGTGTGATCAAACAATACGCCACACACACAAGGCACGTGTCATCAAAACAGGTTCACTAGACTCAACTTATGACAGTCATGGTCTGGCGCAAAAAGGACAGCTCCTTATCACACAGGGCAACCGACGGCTCACTCACACATCTTTCTCCGAGGCAAGCAATACAAAAAGCCTCAATAATTTC
Source organism: Ixodes ricinus (assembly GCA_037355805.1). Taxonomy (NCBI): domain Eukaryota; kingdom Metazoa; phylum Arthropoda; class Arachnida; order Ixodida; family Ixodidae; genus Ixodes; species Ixodes ricinus. The sequence goes on from JAZHYW010066249.1 coordinate 33,776, forward strand.
GCGAGTAACCTCTCTCTATGCCTCCCTTCAACCGTCACCTCGTCAAAGGCCGGCTGACACGTGCAGTCTCTGCAATGCAAAGGAGAGTCCCCAACCGTGGCCCTCAGCGAGTAAGCATGCTCCCGGAGCCTATCGTTAAGGCACCTCCCTGTCTGGCCTATGTAGAATTTACCTTTTCGCAAGGTGCAAAAAACACGTTATTCCTATGCGCAGGGAGAACAACCAAAAAGAAACCGTCTGATTCACGCTGCTGCTCTCTGATTGCACCACACACGCGCGGAATCGGATCTGCTAGATTATAGCTGGATCGGCTTTCGGGTGTTCTGCTCAAAAAATATTTCAAGCTTGTGTTCCCTGCGGTAGCAGCGTCAGCCAGACAGTTCGTATCTATTTTTTTGCCCCGTGGACATAGAGATAACACGTTTTCCTCTTCATGTTTTTTTTTTCGTCTTTTTTTTTCCTTTTTTTTTTTTAGACGTTTAGGTCTGGAATCGAGGTTTGCGGAGCGCGCAGATTCGACTCTCGCCACGATGACATGGCGTTTTTGTCGCCGGAATCCAATTGACGTGCTTCACGGACTATCGACTCAAACATTGTGTGTGACGAGTCCAGGGCCCTTACAGTCCCCAAATTTTTGAATGATAAATACACTACCTAAAGACATATTCGCCATACCTCACCAGGCACGGGCCATCGGTCCAAAGGGGTGTCCCTAATTGTGAGACTAACTCGTTTTACCATAAACTGCCCTTGAATGGGACCAGCTTCCGGCCTCTGTTGTATCCATCCTTAACGATCAACTGTTGAAAAACGCTGTTAACAACCTTCACGCTCTTTAGATCCCGTTAACTAAGTGTAAAATTACTGTCTTTTGTTTTTACGCCGATGGTACTGAGGGTACGTACATAAATAAGTAAACAAATAAACGTTTTGTTGCACTCCGCTCATTGTCTCATGTATACAATTTTTTTTTATCGTTGTATAGTGCTTTGGAACACCCTGTAGATCTCTGGGAAGTTCAAACAGCTCTTTTTATTGATAGTGAGTTTAATATTGTATCCAAGAGAGAGAAAGAGAGGGGGAGGGAGTGCGTGTATTGAGTGTATTTGAATAAATGACTGTTTTGAAATCTTGCGAATTCTGGATCAATCGTCTTAGAAACTAACCTTTTATGCACTTGGAGGTATTGTAGTGGTTATCAGGAAACATTACCAGACAAATTAGTCTCCTCTTCACCCTCCGTCGCATGGGTGCTGCCATCTTGGCAGCGTCCATGCGACGGAGGGTGAATAGCTCTGCTCTCGTGCCTTGGCGAATGTGTTGTATTCTTTTTTTCGTCGACTTTCCCCGCGTCTCTTGTCTTACTCTGCGATGTGCCATCCGATACTTGTGCTTACCGCTTAATTGCATTACATCTTTTTCTGCAGAACGTATACGATTAATTTTTTAACACCTTATGGCTATTTTCACCAACGGCATACCGCGGGTGCGTGTGAAGAGGATAGAATGCAAACGAATCAGCTTCACCGCTCACGATTATTGGTGATGCAGATGACTCCAGGACACAACGAGGATTCAAAGGTCTATAAGAGCTCAGATTCGTTCGGTGATATTGACGGAATTTGGGCAGTAAGAAGCGCAAGGTGCTGTAAAAGATTAAATATTCGGAAGACCAGAGTTTCGCAAACTTCGCAATTAGAAAAAAAAAAAAACTCGCAATAAATTGATTACACGAGTTCATTACCAAATGGTGACGAATACAGAGCACACCACTCCCGCAAATGCCGAAATTTTGTGGCAGCGGAATATTCCGGAAACCCATACTTTCCAAGTTTCGCAAAATATCGAGCACGCGAAAATGAAGTTGTTCATAGTATATTTATGATCGCACGTTTAGGATCTTAAAAAAAACACTAAACCTAGAAAAGCTTTTTTCTTTTTTCTACCTAGTTAGGACAGGCATGTCTCAAAATAAATGTTTTTCGAAAAAAAAATGTTTGCCCAATATTTATGTTACAAGACGAGTTATTCGATTATGACCTTAGCCTACGTGCTGAACCGCAGAAAAAGCAGAAAAATTCGTAAAATCGCCAGTAAATCCGTTCTCCTTCTATCAGTAGCTGGCAGTTACGCTGGCGAAGAAAGATAGAAGATGCACGCAATACGTTTCTTGACAAATTACCCAAGCACCACGAAGAATACTCAGAATGTGGGTACAGCTGTGCCCACACACTCGTCCACCGTGCGCTCGTCTTACCTGAAGGAACGTACCATTTGCTTTAGATTTTTTTTTAGAAAATAATAGAATAAATGAATGCGCTTTCACCACCTCTTCTGCGAGAGAACATTGCACCCCAACCATTTGACAAACCAGGCAACGGCTCTATCGTTCATTAAAGGAGCTCAACACCTTCTCCCTGAACCTCCGTAAT